>PVHP010017394.1:0-34654 GCA_004024765.1 Zapus hudsonius | reverse complement strand
TTCTCCCTCAGGAGAAGCAAGCATGCTGACATCTTGATTTTAAATGTCTGATCTCCAGAACTCTGAGAGAATAAGTTTCCATTGTTCTGAGGTGCCCAGCTTGTAATGCTTTCCTACAAAAGCCCTAGGGAACTGCAGCAGCAGGGGTAGAGCTCCTCTGTTTCTTCAGCGATTTTCACTTCTTTTCCTTTTCTGTGAGCGATTTCATGCTTGTAGAGTAAAGGCACCATTGTTTGACAATCCCCCCCCTCTCTGTATGTATATGTGTGAGTGTGGGTATGTATCGGTGGTAAGTTACGTATGAAGAGGTCAGGAGTCAACGTCAGGTGTTGGTCCTTGCCTTCCACCTTGTGGGAGGCAGAATATTTTGTTATTTGCCACTGCGTAAGCTGTGCTTGCTGGCTTGTAAGCTTCTGAGGATTCTCCTGTCATAGCTTCCCATTGCACCATAGGCATGCTGAGATTACAGGCACTCTACTGCATCTGGTGTTATGTGAGTCCTGTGGATCCAAGCTCAGGTTGTCCTACTTGTGCAGCAAGTGCTTTTACTTTTTTGCTTTTTAGCAAGAGCTATCTCCTCCGCCCAAGCTTTGTGTTTCAGACCCAATTTCTTTGACACCTTACATCTTCTAAGTAGTGTCTTTTGGACCTGGGATGTGCATTTGAATGGGACCATGTGAATTTCAGGATATGAACCCCCCAAAGACATGTCAACTCCTGCTCACCAGCTGTTGCTTCACTTACAGATAACCTGACTTATAGCTTACTGTTCAAATTGGGGCATTTCCAAGTGAAAGAGTGCACTACGGCATTTATGACAGGTGTTTACTGGGACTGTCTCAGGCCATGGAGCATCTGTTCACCCTTCTTAATAGTTCTGTCTAGAGCCTGAGTACTGGGTCCACTGGGCCTCCTTTCTCCTCTTGGCCATGTTAAAGTCAGGCATAATTGCTTCCCTCTTCTTAGGAGGAGTGAGGCTTGCAGCAGTGTTCAGAACCATTAGCCTCCCGGAGTCCCCTTTCTCTTGCTAGCTTGTTCTCCCCGGAGGTTGACTTTCTTTTTAGCTCAGGACTTATCTTCAGACTCTTTGACATAGCATCAATACCTTACTTGTGCCCGTTCCTGCCACTCAGCATTGTAAATATGCTTCTCTTCAGTGAACAACAACACTGGGCTAGGTTGGTCTAGTTTAACTTGGGCCTTTGACAAAAACAAAAATCAAAATATATTAAGTAATTATTACTTTATACAAGAACCAGAAGAAAAGAGCGTGTATTGTGTTTCATATATTAGTACTGCTGCTTGAACATTCTGTGAGTCAGCATCAGAGTACCCATGATGTGGAGCTGAGCTGTGGGAGGCAGACATGGTTTTCTGATTCCCACTCCACTGCCCCTGCCTTGTGGGCAAAGACTCACCTCTTAGATGGTCTTCCATAGGGCAGGAGCTGGGCCATATTCTCTAAAATCAGCCATTTTTTCTCTGCTGTTGTCATAAACAAGAAATCTTCCAGAAGGATGTTTGCCAACATTTCCAGTGACCTAGAAATGTCCATTGCAATTAAACACCAGGATCTAAGATGTGTTAACCACATTGCTCCCCAGGAGGAGAAGATGGCCATGCACGATATTTTCATTATTATATTAGAATCAGAGTCTCGGTGTCTCTGGTGGAAGGTGGTGAACTCTTGCAAGACCCTGTGGTCACATTTAAAGAAGCTGCCACCAGTTGCCTCAGGGCCAGTTATTGCATGGCTGACTGCCCTTTCAGGGATGCTCTTGAGTGCAGGGTTTATGTTGTCATGTTCATTCACATGTCCTGGGTACTCAGCATGGTCATGACAGCTAGAAGCTGCTTAGGAGGAGCTATGCATTGAATGAATGAGCTGTTTATGACAGTAGAGATCCAGCATTCCAATTTAGTGTAGCCATCAGTGTCTGAAAATATATGAGATTATGTTCTGAGGTGCCCAGCTTGTAATGCTTTCCTACAAAAGCCCTAGGGAACTAATTCAAAAATTACTACATGTGCTACTTTATTTTGCTTAGTTCTTACATTCTTTAAAATTTTTATTTGAGGTATAAGATACATAGAGTAGAGAACACAGATTTGTGGTGAACAGATCGATTGATTTAAAAAAATATTTTATTTATTTATTTTCAAGCAGAGAGAGATAGAAGAGAGACAGAGAGAATGGGTGTACCAGGGCCTCTAGCCACTGCATATGGACTCTAGGTGCATGTGCCACTGTGTGCATATGGCTTTATGTGAGTATTGGGGAATTGAACATGGGCCCTTAGCCTTTGCAGGCAACCACCTTAACCGCTGAGCCATCTTTTCAGCCCTCAATTAATTTTTTAATTTTATTTTGCTTTCTATAGTCCAGATAAACTATAGAGCAAGAAGCTTGTCAGAGCAGTTCTAGCTTACACTCATGAAAGAAGTTTGTAGATGAAGAAATCTTCATCGATCATGAACAGATTCTGTTTTATAAGCACATATTCTCTGTAGCCCAACGTAGGTCTTTAAGTACTTGAGGGCAAAAAGCTTGCTAGAGCATTTATAATCTAGAGTCATATAAGATGGCTAAAATATGGCATATACAGTTTTTACTCATGTATACAGTCATGTCACTGTGATTTGGATTAAGATACATTTCTAATGTCCAGAAAAGTTCTCCTATGCCTCCTTCCAGTCCGTAGCTTCTGCCAAATGTAACTGCTCTTCTGCTTTCCATCACTTTAAGTTGGTTTTGCCTGCTCTTGAACTTTATATAAATGAGATTACATAGCATGTGGTTTTTTAAGTCTGGCTTCTTTCACTCACTATGTCTGTGAGATTCATCCAAGTTGCTAATTACCATAGAGCGGCAGTTTGTTCTTTTCATTGCAGGGAGGTGTTCCATTATATGAACACACCACAATTTATTTCTCCATTCTACTCTTTGGGTAGTTTCCAGTTTGGGCTATTATGAATGAAACTATTATGAATGTTTTTGTTCATATCATTAACTGTACATCTATTCTCAAAGTTCATGTTTTTCTTATAAGAAGGGAGGGAGCAGAGAGAAATAATAATGCTCATAATAGCAAGAGACTTTTTGAAAGCTTACTGCATGTCAGGAATTATAGTCAACAATTATCCAAATGCTCTGCAGCCATAACTTGGACATCTTTTTAAAAAATTGCTAAACTATTCTGCTTTCCAACTTCTCACCAGTTTTTTTTTAAGTTTTTCCTTAACTAGGAACAACTTAAGAGTATGATGACCTTTAAGTACACATTGAGCACACAGTCAGTCAGCATGTGACGTGGTCTAATTGTAAGTTTTTGGTTATTGTCCATTCCTTGCCATCCCATCTCTCACTGGAGATTTGTCAGGAGTGGTTTGGGTTCCTAGGACTCAGTGCCAGGCCTGGCCCTGATAGCTTTCAATAAATATTCTTTTAAAAAATATTTTATTTATTCATTTTCAAGCAGAGAGGTACAGAGATACAGAGATAGATAGATAGATAGATAGATAGATAGATAGATATAGAGAGAGCTCACCAGGGCCACCACCTTGTGGGTCTGGCTTATGTGGGTACTGGGGAATTGAACCCAGGGCTTTAGGCACTGGAGGCAAGTGCCTTAACTGCTGAGTCATCTCTCCAGCCCCTCAATAAATATTCTTATGCACAGAAAAATGATTATCTACAGGGCAGTTTATGAGTGAGTTATGTTTAAATATCAGAAGATGCTCGCCACAGAATTCTCTTGGATCAGTCTGTCCAGCTTGGTGCTGTTGACGAGAATGCTTCTCTACCTTTACTTCTAACATCTCAGTTGCTTGCTGCTATTTTTTGACCCCTTTATTGTGAACTTTATATCAAGTAGCGGTTTTGCTTGCATGCAATAATATCCGCAGATTTTCAGCACTCTGTATGATGTATGTTGACAATTGGATTGAATGGTCATCTCAAGCAATCTGCAGAATGGTTCTGTCACCTGGTGCATTTCCTCACCATTTCTCCATCTTTTCCCAACTCCATGCACCACAGATGCGATTTCTTTCAGTATAGATGTGTTTTACCTGTCTTGGTCCACATGTGAGTGGAAACCTACAGCAGGAAGGTTTTGGTGACACGATTCTTTTGTTTATTCTAGTGTTTAGGATCAACTTTGTATATATTTATTCTTGAGTGATATTTCATTGTATGACTAGTTCACAGTTGGCTTATTTAAGTAAGCATTGTTAATGGAAATTTGGCTCTTTTCTAGTTTTTGGACAAATTTAAAACATTTGTTATGAACTTTTTGTTTTTGTTTTGTTTTGAGATGAAGTCCTGCTGAGCCAACTCCTGGGCCTCCTGAACAGCTGGGACCACAGGAATGTATCACTGTGCCCAGTGCCATTATGAACATTTTATACAAGTCTTTTTCAAGACACAGATTTTCATTTCTCTTGGGAAATACCGAGGAGTGGGTTTGGCAAGTTTATGCTTAGTAAGAAACCGATAGTTCTCAAAGGTGGTTGAATATTTTACACTTCCATCAACCACCTGTAAACATTTCATTTGTTTCACATCTTAACCCACATTTGGTATTGATGTATAGCTGTGTTTAATATATATTAATGTATAACTCTGATTTTCCTTAGGTTTGTCTTTTATTTTATGTGCACATGTGTTTGTGTGTGCATGTGTGTATGCATGCTTATGTGTGTGCAGGTGAATGTTTGTGCACACGTGTGTGGAAGTTAGACATCCAACATTAGGTGTCATCCTCCGGAATGCCATCTACCTCCTCTGAGACAGGATCTCTCATTGGCCCAGAGCTTGCCAATTAGGCTACACTGGCTGGCCAATGAGCCCCAGGGATCCTCTTGTCTCTGCCTCTCCAGTGCTGGGATTACAGCATGCACCACCGTGTCCGACATTTTATGTAGGCACTGGTAACCAAACTCAGGCAAGCACTTTTCCCACTGAGCTATTTTCCTAGCAAAAATTTGTCTCCATACACTTCAATCTTCTTCCTCTTTCAACACAGAACTGGAGACTTTCTTCATAGTGTTAGGCTTTTTGTTTGAGTACTGAGACTAGGTACTTCTTTCTTTTTTCCTGTCCTCAACACTCATTGAACCATCAGTGTTCTCTGCTTGAGAAAACAAGATTCTTAACTCCTTCCAGACATCCCTGCTCTTGGTTGGCAGGTCATATGTTCCTATTGGGTCTCTAAGGTCACACTGCAATTTTTTACTGGATTTTTTGCTTTAACCAAATTTAACTAGGAAATCAGCTCTGTAAGAGTCAGACATCATTACCATATATCCACAGCATCCAGACTACTGCTGGAGCATATTAATATTTCTTTAATGAATATATTTCAAAACTAGGAAAGTAAACATTTTATACCTAGTTAACATTTAGCAGGTTGTTTATTATGAGTTTCAGTTAGTGCCACAACCAATAAATTTTTTCCCTGAATAACAAACTAGAGTATGGTTTGGTGAAAAGAGTATGGAAATACCCAAAGAAAATAGACTAAAGTTATTATTGATAAAATAGTATTGGCAGGGTGTAGAATTGTCCATGTGTTTGTGATGGAAAGGGGCCACTAAAACTTTCCTCTACAAAACACCTCTCCCACCAGACTGGCAGAACTCCTGAAATGTATATTAGCAAAGACTGGTTTCTTGGCTTAAGGTATTCTTATGCTCATGCATCTCTTCCAAAATTCAAAAATTTGAGGCAAAGCCATATGATCCATATAGAGAATTATTTTAGCAGATTACATTGCCAGTTCCTGGGCAAGGAAGATACAGGAAGCAAGAACGTAGCCAAGGTGGGTTCAGTAGAGGGCCTTGCTTTCTGAGGGCCAGGGTGGGGTGTGTGTGTGTGTGTGTGTGTGTGTGTGTGTGTGTGTGTGCATTTGGGTATGTGTGTCTGCACACATGTGTTGGGGAAGAACCATTCATGTGGGCATGGGTTGGGAGATGAGTATAGTCACTACTTGGGAAACAGAGTGTGGTAGGGAATACAAAAAAAAAGATGACTCATTTGAAAATTTATTCAGACTTTTGTATAAAAACATGAGTGATCCCCTTTTTCCCTTTATTTCTAAACTCATGTACAAAAGATGGTTCACATGTATTCAGGAGGGGTTTGATCTCAGAGATACAACAAATTATGAAGCCCAAGTTAAACTTTATCTTTTAGAAATCATCTTCCAGGAAACATTTTGAATGTTTTGTTGATGTTTTTTTTTAGTTTTTTCTTTTCTTCTACCATTATCTCATGATCAGTTTAAATTCCCTGGATGTTTGAAGCTGAGTCTGGCTTCACTTTTAGTTTTACCGTTTCAGTGAGCCTGACAGCCATCGCCTGTCTGCACCCATGTTTATGAGAATTCCACTTTTATCCTGCATTCACTTTTCTCCAACGAGTGACTATAGTTCATCACTGCACTGTTAAATAAGATGCCCATATCTGCAAACTTCGATGGTTTCTCCCTGCATTTACAATGAGACTCTTCTGATTACGTGGGATCTGGAGTGGTCTGTGCCTGCCTATGCCCTAGCCCTGCTCTACTCTCCTTCCCAGTGTGCCTTCACCTCTTCTCCCCTCACCCTTATCTTTTGTTCTGCTATTGTTTATGGCCCTTCCTGCATCCTGATATTCTCTTGCTCTTCACATGGACAACCCTTCTCTCAGCTGCAGGGCCTTTGCACATACTTTTTCCTAAACTCTGAGCATTCTTACTCTTCTCCTCCAGGACCCAGCCTTTAAACCCAGGCTTCATACTTAATTCCTCAGTGATATTTTCTTAGGAACCCCCTGTTCAGATTGGGCTCTTCCCTCCATTTATTTACTATTACTAATAAATTTTATTTTATTTTTTTTACAAGTTTCAGTTTTACTGAGAAATGAGTAGATATTCGAGGCAATTTCTGGGATAGCTCCGGCCCTCAGTCTCCCCTGTTAACATGCCTTTCTTTCAATTAATGAACCAACATGGATACATTAATATTGGCTGAAGTCCATAGTCAATTCAGATTCCTTTACTTTTCACCAGATATCTTTTCATTTTGTCTTGTTTTGTTTGAGAATCCCATCCAGGTTACCGTACCTCTTGGCTGTGATAGTTTCTCAGACTTTTGTCATTGTCTTGATGACCTTGATGGCTTTGAGAAGCACTGCTCAGGAATATTGTAGGATGCTCTCTATCGAAACTTGTCTTATGTTTTCCTTATGATTAGGCTGGGTGAGGCATTTTGGGGAGGAAGACCACAGAGACTGTTTTATCACTCATGTAAAGTGCACAGCCTGTCAATACTGTGCAGGGATCTCCTGGCTGCAATCATGTCTGGCAAATTTCTTTACAGTAACTCCTTTTCCTGTCTCCATTCCACACTCTTTGAGGTGCAAGAGTCACCAGCACAAGCCATTTGTTGTGTCCCTCTTCCTTTTGGATGGAGGATTACATAAATTATTCAGAAGTTTTCTGCATGACAAATTTGTCCCATCTCCATTTATCAATAGATTCAAGAGTCTGTTCATATCAGTGTGAACTCATGCATATTCATTTTGTCTTTTAGCTTATAATCCAGTACGGATTGGTCTGGTTGTTTTATCCTCCCATCTTTGGCTGTTGGGAGCTCTTTCAGTTCTTTCCTGTGGTCCTTTGACTTTGCCCCAGCCACATTTCATTTTTAAGGTTTCTTTTAAATTAATGAATTAAATAGTTACTTTCTGGCACTATGTGATGGTCCAGGATCATCTTGTGTATTTCCTGGCCTTGTTTTAGAATCAGCCATTTCTCTAAGGAGCCTCCTTTATTAGAGAATGCCATTGGAAACCAAGTGCTGGGCATTAAGTGTGCCTTCCTGTAGCAATATGGGTGCCTTCCACTTATTTTTATTATCTCACCTGGATTCTTTCACTCGTAGCATAAATCACATAACATGCTACTATTTGCTTGCTTTCTTTTTTCCCTCTTAATATGTTTCCCCACTTACTGTGTCAGCTCCACAGTGGTATTTCTCACATTGTGCCCAACACCTACTTAGGTTTCAAGAAGCATCTATTGAAGGAAGGAAAAAGCGAATATAGCCAGGGAAGTGGACTTTCATGAGAGAAATTTCCAGGCTCATTTAATAGCCGATAGTTAAAGCCCAAATTTAATGTATGAATAATGTTTACACTTTTCTTTTTTTTTAAAAAAATAATTTTAATGGACTGCAGAGATGGTTTAGCAGTTAAAAGCAGTAGCTTACAAAGCCTGCCAGCCCAGGTTCTGCTTACTGGTACCCATGTAAAGCCAGATGCACAAAGTGGCACATGTGTCTGGAGTTTGTAGTGGCAAGAGGACCTGGTCTGTCCATACCCTTTCTGTCTTTCAAATAAATAATTTTTAAAAATTAAATTGCTTGCAATAGAGTCTTGCAGTGTAGCTCAGACTAGTCTCAAGTTTGTGATCCTCCTGCCTCAGCCTCAGGCATGCTGGGATTGCAGAGGAACCATCACACCCAGCAATGTTTGGGGAGTCTACATGCAAAGTAGTAGAGGTTAGGCTGGCCAAAAGCTGAGTATATGAAATTTAGGGGCCTCTTTGAATCTATAGTATTTACAAGTTCATTACGTGTACTGATGTTTACACTCCAATTCTCTAGGCAACTTGCTATTTAAGCCTTATGGTCAGAAAAGGTTATCTATGAAGTCAAAGAGGGAGATAGCTGAATAGTGGAAAGTCATTTTTATAAGCTGGTAGTTATAACAAAGAACAGGTTTTTTTTTCCTTATACCAAAATGAGGAGCCATGGGTAAAAAATACAAGTGTTGGTCCATAATGTGCTAATTACTTTTTGTCACTGAAGGTAACCTTTGGAACAAGGGTAGAGACGGGACATGATAAAATCCAGCGGACTGGGGCAGGTGGGGTGGCCTGGGGACCTTGTTATGCAGGCATTCAAAAAAGAAGGGCCGAATGCGAAAAGTCTGGCTTCCAGATGTCAGCAAGGGAAAGAACAGCCCAGAAAGCCCCCCTGTCCTCACCATCCAGATCCCAGACACATACAATGCTGGGAGGTCTGTGCGGTCTGGTTGGAAGTCTTGTCTGCCTGCAGAAAGCAAGGCTCAGACAAGGGGCTCAGGAACAGTCCTTCTGCGCAGACTGGGGCAGAAGTAGGGTGAGATGAGCTCAGGGGTCTGGGCTTTAGGGCAGTAAGAGCACATTCCCCAGTGCAGTTCAAAGAAGGTACCAGGGTGAAGGGCACAACACCAAAGCAGACTCAAGGTTTCATTCTCATTTGGTCAGCCACACCATAGTGGCTTCCTGTCACTGAGCAGCCTGGGCTTCAGGGTCAGATGGAGAAGAGGCTGGTCACATGATCCTAACACTAGATAGAGAAGAAACTTGGGCCTCACGCTGGGGTCTTTGTTAACTATTTGACCTTTAGCTCCGACATAATTACTTTTCTGAGGAAATGATTTAAGGTCACTTTAGGTAGCATGCTGAGTCAGTCAGCAAGACTCGCTGCACGCCTGTGACTCAAAGCTTTGTTGCAGTGCAACAGAAATACCTGTGCTTCTGTCCCTTAGCAGTCCCGTGAGTCACCTCCTGGCTCTGCTCCCTCTACCTTGGGCCATCAGAGTTCCCTTCCCAGCTCCTGAGGGGAGGTTGAATGAGGACTGTTTTCCATCGCACTCTGGTGCTCCAGTAAGGGATTCTGTGCTTTGGGGACCGTTTTCTCCTGTCTCAGATCTACCTCTTCTCTCCAGGGCCATCCCTGGTAGAGTTAACCCTTCCTGTTCCTGATGTGCGTAACTTTGCTGGCTTCTGAAACCTCCATACAGACATCCCAATGGCTTCCCCTTGGTATTTCTCTGGACATTCTAAATTTAAGTGGAAGATTTATTTTCTAGGACAGAAAAGTAGACTTTGTTAACTTTTTGTTGCTTGTACAAGAAACATCCAAAGTAGAGAGCATTGCAGGTCAGCACATGCCTCCCTGAACCATGCTTTCTGTGTTAAACAGAGCGTCTCTTTGCTCTCAAATCCCTTCTGAGTGTGGGTAAGAATTTCAACAGCACGGCAAGTGCCCTTCCCTCAGACAGAGCTACTCTACAATTTGCAAGCAGACAGTTTTTGGCTACCTTGAGTCTCTTGCAGAAGCTGAACTCATGACTTTAAAAGGCTGTGGGAGGCTGTCCATTACAGGCCAGGTCCACTATGTGCCCAGCTTCTTGTCTTGTGGCCACGATAGTTCTTGTCCAGCCATTGTGCCTTTTAGAGCCCTTTGCTGGCCAAGCATGTGTCCAAGAGCCATAAATTACAGTTGTTCTTCTCAAGCTTTTGGGAACTGGGGAGTTGAGGAGTAGATATTTGTTGGAGTAACAAGAGACTATTTATGTGGTGTTTACCACTCGCTAAGCCAACCTTATGCCAAGTCTCTGAGGCAAGCTGACCCTACTGTATCAAGGTAGGGCTATGATAAGGGTAATTATTTTATATCTACCTTAGGAGATTGCTGTGGAGGCTGAATGAGTTAACAAAGATGGAGATACTTAGTGCCTTGTATAAAATGGCTGCTATCACTAGCTGCTATTACCTGAACTACTGCTAAGGATTTAAAATTTTAAAAATGTATTGTGTGTGTGTGTGTGTGTGTGTATACACCCATGCCAGGGTGTTCTTGTGGAGGTTAAATAACAACTTTCAGGTGCATCCATGCCTTCTACCTTGTTTGAAGCAGGTCTTTCTTGTCATTTCCTAATCTTTTCAATAGCTTTTGGGAAATTCTCCTATCTCCACTTCTTTTCTACCATAAATGCCCTGGCTTTTACATATGGTCTGGGGATCTGAACTCGGGTACTGAGTTGCTTGGCAAGCACTTTATTCACTGAGCCAACTCCCCAGCCCCAGAATTCCTTTTTGAGATAGAGTTTCACTATATAGTTCTGCTAATCCTCCTACCTCAGCCTTCCGAGTGTTGCCACCATGCCCTCTTTGTACCCTCATTGTGGGCCTCACTGCTGCTTGAGGAATGTTAGTGAATGAATACATTACAGTTGACCATGGTCATTCTTTACTTTTCATTTACTTTTGACATTTCTTCCATCCTTCCCCACTTCTTCTATCTCTAAGCATGAGAGTTACTTTCTCTACTTTGGTTGTGTGTGTGTCTCCAGGCTGTGCCTTGCATATGAGGATTTTAAGGGAAGTTATGGGAGGCCATCGGAGTTGGATGAGCATCTGTCTGTGTCTTCTGTTTGTGCTTCTGTAGGTGGGCATAGATATAAGGGAATGAATATTACATGAACTTGCATCTTGGAGTGTGATTTTGCTTTTGTTGGGTGTCTTGAGGAGGAATGAGAATGCATAGGGGCTGATTTATGTGTCTGCAGTTGTCTGACATGGAGTGTGTGTTTCTACTTCCCTTGAATCAAGAGTCTGTCAAATTAGGATTTTAGATGGGAGACAGTAAGTGAAGGAAATGCTTCGTTTGACTTTCTTCTCTTCCTTTCCAATAGAAGGGTGCATTCGAGGTAGTGGGAAGTATGGGCTGTGATGCAAAGGAGGTGAGGCTGGGGCGATGGTGGTGGGAGGCAGACTGAGGAAAGCCATGTAAGTCATGTTTAGCAACTTGACTTTTATCTCAGCCGAGTAGAGTCTGTGAGCAGGGGGATGTGGCGAGACATTTGCATTTTAGAAAGAAAAATGCAGCATAGGGTTAGATTGGAGGGGCTCTGATGGAGGCCAAGAAACAGGAAGCCATAATTGATGGAGCGGGCAGAGGGAGAAGCAGTGGAGGGGATATGAGCCGACCAGATGAAAGGAACAGAACTTGGACATGAGTTTGACATCAGGGTGAAGGAGAGGAAGTCCTTAGGAACTGTGCTTGGGAGCGTGGTACCCAATGCTGGCGTTTGCTCAGACACTGCAGATGGATAAGGGCTGCCTTGGGGTGGAGGGAGAGAGAGTGACTGAGCTGAGGTTGGACTGATTTTAGAGCATTTCTAGAACATACAAGTAAGGATGTTAAACAAGCTGTTGCATGTGGAACTCTGAATTTTAGAGAAGAAACATTCATCCACTTATAGATGATCATTAAACTATAGATGAGGAAGAAAAGCAAACAGTATTAATGGGCACACCAGGCCTCCAGCCACTGTAGCCACAGACTCCAGATGCATGCACCATTTTGTTCATCTGGCTTTACATGGGCACCAGGGAATAGAACCCGGGCCGTTATGTTTTGAAAGTGAGAGCCTTTACCACTGAGCCATCTCTCCAGCCCTAGTTGCTAGAACAAATCACCACAAAATTGGTGGCTAAATACAGCACAAATTCCTTTTCTTGTAGCACTGATCTGAAAGGGTCTTAGGGTGCTGGCAGCACTTGGTCCCTCCTGGAGGCACCAAGGGAGAACCCTGCCTGGCCCAGTGGTTGCCCACAGTCCTTCATTCATGGCCACATGACTTTGATCTCTGCTTTCCACACTGCATTGTTTTCTATGACTCTGACTCTTTTGCCTCCCTTTCCTAAGGATCCATGTGATTAGATTGGACGTACCCAGGTCATTCAGGATCATCTTCCCAGCATGGATCTTTAGCAATGTAAGGCAAGGTCTGAGATTCAAAGCATTAGGACATAGACATCTTTTTGGGAGCCATTATTCTGTGTACCATAAGGACCCCAAACAAACTCCAAACAAAGAATTGCTGACTTTAAGGAAACAGAAAGAGAAGAGCAGTGTGCAAACGAGGTAGATAGGGCTGGAGAGATGGTTCAGTGGTTAAGATGCTTGCCTGAAAAGCCTAACAACCCAGGTTCGATTCTCTAGTACCCCCATAAAGCCAGATAAACAAAATGGTACATGCATCTGGAGTCCATTTAAAGTGGCTAGAGTCTCTGGTGCACCCATATTCTCACTCTGTATCTCTATCTGGCTGTATCTGTCTACTTGAAAATAAATAAATAAAATACTTTTTAAAAACGAACAATGAACTGGGCATGGTAGTGCATGCCTTTACAAAAAATTCAAAGTAGAGAGGATTATTTTAAAAAAAGAGGTAGATATATTATACTAGAGATAATCTGGAGACATAGCCTTGAGTTTGGAAATGGCCTTGGATAGAAGGAGGTGGTCAAGAATTTTAACAAAAAAGAATGACTGATCTTATTAAATACAGGAGAGGCTCTGTAAAATAAAGATGAAAATTGTCCATTGGATAATCAGGGACATGTCATTCATCCAGCAAGTATTCATTGTCATTTACTTTGTGCCAGCCACTAAACTAGACGTGGAGAATACAATCAGGGAGTCAGAGTCCTGGCTCAACCTCATTCAGGAAGTCAGGTGATAAGGCATCAAGTCAGTAAATGGGTCACACAGACATGCTTTGTCAGGAACCAAGTCAGGAAAAGTGTGAAAGAGAAGGATCTGGGGAAGATCTCTGAAGAGGTGACATCATTAGCTCTATCTGAGTAACAAGGAGAGTGAGACATTAGATTCTGGGGGTGGCACTCTAGGAAGCATCTAGAAAAGAGGCTTTCCCTTAAGTAGGGAGGAAGATGATGGAGATAAGTCTGGGGTCATACCTTTGGGATTTGAGTACAAGGTAAAGACATTAGCTTCTGTTCTGAGAGTTTTTTGGGGATCAAGAGTGAAACAGAGATTAACAAAGGGGATTATTACACGGAGAGACAATGTTGTCTTAGATTAGTTGAATTGTGTCTTTCCCAAAGATAATGTTAAAATAATCACCTGTGGTACTGGCGAATGCGACCTTATTTAGGAACAGTATCTTTTCTAAATTATTTATTTATTTTCAAGCAGAGAGAGGTAGAAGGGAGACACAGAGAGAATAGAATGGGCACACCAGGTCCTCCGGCTGTTGCATATGAACTCCAGATGTATGCGTCACCTTCTGGCTTTACATGGGTACTGGGAAATCAAACCCAGGTCTTTAGGCTTTGCAGGCAAGCATCTTAACCTCAGAGCCATCTCTTCAGCCCAGGAATAGCATCTTTTAAAACAAATTTTAATTTAATATATTTATTTGTGTGTGCACGTGCAGCAGGGCTTCTTACCACTGTGAATGGATGCCAGATACTCGTGCCCCTTTTTGTACCTGGTTTATGTGTGGATAGCTTGGGATTGAACCGGGCTGATAAGCTTTGCAATCAATCATCCCTTAACTTCTGAGCCATCTTCCTCAGCCCCAGAAATAGGATCTTTACAGATGTAATAAAATTAGGTCATACTGGACTAGGGTGGCATAATCCAGTATGATTTGTGCCCTTATAGAAGAGTTGGAACACAGATCTTTGGAGTCCTTGGGAGAATACTGGGTGATCAGACTGAGGCAGAGAATGGAGGAACAAGAAACAATGAACAGGACTACTGAGGCCAACACCAGAAGCTAGGAAGAGGAAAGGAGGGATTCATCCCTGCAGAGGTCACAGTGGGGCTCTGATGATATCTTGATTTTGGATTTGTATGACAGACAATACATGTCTGTCACATCAAGCCACCCAGTTGGAGGAAATTTATTATGACAGACTTGGGAAACAGGTGGATTGTGGGTGGATCGAGCCAGGACACAAAGAAAAGAGCAACTGAGGACAAACTAGATCCATGGTTTGAGAACCTGGGTGTCTGATGATTCTCTCTTTTCACAACTTGAAGGACTGTGTGGATAGAGCAAGTTTGGGTACAGAAATCAAAAGTCACACATGTGAGTCAGAAGCTGGGATGGAGGTAATATTTGAAGGTCATTAGCATATAGATGACACTGAAATAATGAGAGTAAATGAAATCACCCAGGGAGAGTCAGTTTCATGAATCTCTGGCTGTGAAAAGCCCTAGTGTGGAGGAAAGCCAGTTTCCAATGTCAGATTCTCTAGATTTTTTTTTTTGTGGGTCCAGGTAGGGAAGTGTGCTCTTCCCCCAAACCTCCATGTGTTAAGTTCACTGTATGTTTCTTTCACATGATCTGTTTAAGTTCTCTGTGTATTCATTTTACTTGATCTGCCAAAAATATTTTGCAGCACCTATATCAAGAGAAATTCTGTTCTTCCTTCCAAACCCCACTCCCCACATCTACAAATTACACTGATTCTGTGACTTATTTTGGCCACTGAGTGTTGTTGAGATGGTCAGCTGTATTCAAAGCCTAGCTTCCAGAGGGTTTATAGCACATGGCTGTGCTCTCTTTGGTCCATTTCGGCTGCCATGTATGGGAGCCTGAGCCAGTGGGGAGTAAGGCCACCTCTGACCAGTGTTGTCCACTGATGCCTGACTGCAACCTAATGAGCAAGTCCAAGTGTGAGAAACAGAACCCTCTACTCAGTCCCCGGAGCTTGGAAAATGATAAATGTTGCTTTAAGGTGCAAAGTTTCAGGCGATTGGTTATACAAAGCGACACACTTGGTTTAGAGCTCATATCCACGTGGGCAGGATAATATGGAGGGGAAAGAGCTGTGTGCTGTTCAGGGTCATAACAATAAGTCAGGATTTAACCTAGTTGCATGATTAAATGGAAATTCAAAAGGTCATAGAAAAATACATCATTCACGAAATGATAAAATACAGGTGGCACATTTCAGAGACTAAATGGCACCCACTAAGTCATTCCTTCAACAAATATTTAAGGCTCTGTGCCATACAATATGCCTGTCAGGGTGGCAGGTGAGGGACACAGAAGATATAATAAGATGAACACTCTGAATATTGTCGCAGGCTCGTGGGCTTTGCTGTTTAGTGAGAAGCATCACTGGGTGCTTGGAAAATATGGTTCATGATAATAATGGCTGCCACTGGCTGACCTCTCACCAGGTCCCATCATACACTCTATATGCATCATCCTATTTATTTAGACCTCACCACAATCCCGTGTGGCGGGGATTATTCTTATCTATCCCACACATGAAGAAACTGGGTGGGGAAACGGATTAAGCATCTGGGCCAGGATTACACAGTTGCACCAACTCTCTAGCAGATTTTTCCACAATGGTGTCCAGTGACTATCAGCCCTTTACCCGATTTGAAGGCAGGTTGTTGAAGGCAGGTTGTTGTGTAGTTGAGATTGAATGTGACCATCATAATTAGGATAAAACCTCTGATTCTTGTTCTGTACCAGGAAAATCAGGGTCTCAGCAAGGAGGGAAAGGCTAAGGGAATCCAGGAGCTGTGGAGATTGCTCAGTGGTAAGAGCATCTGAGATATAAGCACGAGGGTCTGAGAAGGCCTGAAGGGCCTGAGTCATCCTGAGTTCCATCCCCCTAAACAGTTAGGCATGGCCACTCCTGCCTGTACCCCTGGTCCTGTGGAGACCAAAGTATTATTGGGACTTGGCTGTCAGCCAGTCTGAATAAAAATGACCATGTTAGGTTCAGTGAGAAATTCTATCTCAAGAAAACATGTGGATGATAGAGGAAGATGCCCACTATTCTCCTCTGGCTTTAACAAGTGCACGCATGGGGTATGTCCATTTGCACACATTTGTGCACACACTACACGTGGGTATATACCACACTACACATGCCAAAAAAAATTGTGCAACCTTTAAAGGCTTCCTTCCTGCTCATTAGCCTTCATTATGGACAACTGCCTCCCTTTGGCAAATATCATCATTGTAATAGTTGTCAGTTTTGTGTCAGTTATTTTCTCTTTGCTGTGAACAAATTCTGACCAGAAGCCACTTAGGAAGGAAAGGGTTTATTTTCAGCTTACAGTTTTGAGGAGAAGTTTCCTGGTGAGGAGTGTATAGTGGAAGGAGTGGAAGCAAAGCTAGCCACACTGTCAGGCCAGAAGCCAAGGGTGAACAAGAAGGAGGCTGGGCTGCTAAGCCTCAGGCCCACCCCTAGTGACGCACTTCCTCCAGCAAGTCTCCACCTTTTACAGGTTCCACAATCTTCCTGAACAGTACCACCAGCTGCATCAAGCAATCAAACACATGAGTCTATGGGGGACATTTTACATTCAATCCACAACAGGTTCATGGCACAACTATGTGGGTGGTGGATGTCTGCCACAAGGGGTGAACCTATTTTAGACAATGCCCATTGTCTCTTAGATCCCTCCATACTAGCTAGATCCCATTGAATGCACAGCATGGGCTTGCTATATGGTGTCCTGGCCAGGGGCAGAATGCAACAGTGAGGACTTAAGATAGACAGTTAAGATAGAAATGCATGACATGAAGACTCTTAAGCAAAGATGGGCCCATTGTCCAGTGAGTTGTGTTAAAGAAATGCCACCATACAGAGTGGGAAGAAGCCTAGAGCAGCCGCTGTCCTGAGAGTTAGGCCAAGAAGAGAGAGATGGAGAGAAGCTGCCAAGTAGGGGACAAGACTCAGCATTCAGGACAGGAGACATGTACATGGGGCACATGCCTAGAGGACTGAATGACCCTAAGTCCTGGGACTAGGCTGGCTGTGGGGTGCCTTTCCTGCTGTGGAGAATTTCAGATTCTACCTGGTACAGGCTGCTTCCTGCAGAGAGGCCCTTCTTGGTGGCTCAGGGCTCATCTCTGTGAGGGAAGACATCAGGGTTCTTACAAGTTATGCTGTCTTGCCTTCCAGACTTCACAACATAGGAGTTACCTCAAAGACAATTACTATATCATTTTACTTACTGACATTCTTTTATAGACAATACATCTCCATGATTCCTGGGACTCAAGGTTAATATGGGACAGTATGCTACTTCTATATGACTGGGATACTTAAAGATGTTTGAAGGTTTCTAATTTCTGGAAGTAGCTTTGCTCTGTTATGGCTCCAAGCATTGTGGATTGAAGAACTAGAACATTAGCATGGGTGAGTGAGGAGAAGTGACCCTCCCTTCCATGGCTGGATGAGAGATCTTTAACCAGAGTGGCTCTTTCTCTCCTTGGACAGACTGGCCTTTCTTTATATATATTTATTGTCCATAATAAATTACATTATTTAGTGGGCAAACAATGAGTTGTTATCCCCAATTCCCCAATGCCTCCCCTTCCCATCACCAATCAGCTGGATATCCTCCTCCATGGGCCGTCTGGATCAGTCCTTGTGACGGGACCATGGATAGCCTAGTACTCAGCCTGGTCCTCCTGGCCCAAGTGTGTTGTTACTGAGGGGTGCCATGCCTCTGATATTATCCCCCACCATGCTCTCACAATCTTTCCACCCCCTCTTCCGCTCAGTTCCCTGAGTCGTGGTGGGTGAGTATTAAGGCTGCTTTAATGTTGTGAGCTTAGGGGTCTTTGTGTCGAAAATCATTGGTTTCTGTCACCCTGGCTTATCATGTGTTGATTAAATGGCTGTGGCTGTGGGTCCCTTGTTCATCCTGTCATTCTCTGCGGGGTTCCATATGGATCCTCCACGATATGACTGTGGTGGCTCATCTCTTGCCAGGATCTCAGCTATCTGCCTAGGGTCGGATGGTAGGATTAGATGGGCCACAGCTCTCTCACTGTATGTAGATCAAAAGAACACCTTACTTTCAATATTACTTTGTTGACTGCTTTCCCCTACTTTGCATTCTATTTTGAACATATTTTCAACACCTTGATTTTTAGTGGCTCCTAAGTACTTCATTATAAAAGAATGTATCAATTGTTTAAAAAATCCCTCCCTGTTATTGGAATTTGAGGCTGCTTATAAATTTTGTTATGCCTCATACCACAACCAGACACTTTGCTCATGCATCTTTGTGTGTAACTCAGATTTCCTGAGGATAAATTCTTGGAAGTGCTGTCTCTGCATCAAAAGGCATGCACATTTAAAGACTTTTGGTGTGATTGCAAAAGTACTTTCCAGAAGGTTTGCAAAAATTTATTTTTTCTCACTAGTAGAGGATGAGAGTCTCCACTTCTTCACAACTTTGCTAACACTATGGGACTCATTATTTTCAAACTTTATATAAATTTTCTCAGGTGGAAGTGTCTTTGCTAATGACATTAGATGATTCATGTTTATGGTTCACTTGTTCTTTTGCCATTTGCTTTTGTTTTTATTAGAATGCTTATCTTTTGATTTGGAGGAACTTTTTTATATATCTATCTATGAATCTATGACATGAACCACTTATCATGTATGTTGCTATGCAAAATGTACTTTTATATTTTATCATTTTTTGGTGTGTGTGGGTGTTCATATGGAAGCCAGAGGACATCCCTGGGCATTGTTCCTCAGGTGCCATCCACCTTGTGAGATAGGGTCTCTCACTGGCCTAGATGGAGCTCAATGTGTAGGCTAGACTGGCTGGCCATAAATGCCAGGGTCTGTCTCCACCTCTTCAGTGCTGAATTACAAGCACACGCCACTGTGCCCAGTAAGTCCTCATGGTTGCATGGCAGGCATTTTACTGACTGAGCTCTCTTCCCAGCTCTATTTTTAAAATCACCTTCTATATATTGAAGTTTAAAATTGTTATGTAATTAGAATTTCCAGTTTTCCTTTTACTCCTATGTAGGGTGACATAGATACCTTCAGTCTATAAAAGTGAATTCTTGGCTTGGACAGATGGCTCAGCTGTTAAGGCTGGGTTCAATTCCCACGTAAAGCCAGATGCACAGTGGTGCATGCATCTGGAGTTCACTTCGTTTACAGTGGCTGAAGTCCCTGGTGTGCCCATTCTCTCTCATGAATTTTCTAGGAAACATCTGACTCTTTCTTCTGGAAAGGTGATGGACTCAGGACCCACAGTGGCCACTGGGGGAAGCAGTTGTTGACGTTTCCAGTCCTGGTTAGAAAAGGAGAAAAAAGGTTGTATGCTGGTCATTGTTCCCAGGGGTCAACCTGGTGACCCAGGGCTGAAACCAGGGCCTAGTGTGTGCAGAACGAGTCCGGATCTTGGGATTCTAGGCAGAATACATACTGGGAATTCTGAGAGACCCTGTCAGGCAGAAGTGTGTCTGACATTCATTGCACAGGGACAAAACACACAGCGCTCTTCTTGACAGGGACCTGAGTGGGGCTCTTTTATCCTTGGTAGCACTGTTTCTCTGACTTTGAGTATCTATATCTGTGGAGAAGGGTCTTGGCTTTAGGATAGGAGGGGCAGCAGCATTCCATAGTGTGCTGGTGAATTGGTTCTCAGATAACAATGACAATACCTTCAAATTGTGGCATTTACTGATTATTTCTCTGGTATAAACACTGTCACCATGGTTGCCTTTGTACTAGGCAATACAATTAAGTGGTACACAAATTCAGCTCTCAGAGCTCAGGAGCAGCCCAAGTTTGCAGCTCAAGTTTTTTTAGGACACCACCAGAGGCACCTTCCAGAGGTGCTGGCAGCCATGTCTAAAGGAATAGCCCTTTCTGCTCCATGTACCTGGGATCAGCCTGAGTGTGAGGCACCAGGAGCCCTGGCAGCTGGCTTATTCTTCAGGGAGGCCTCAGTTTCTTCCCAATCCAGGTCATTTTCTTCTGTTATTCAGCCTCTTCAAAGCCTAGGGGCAGGTGGAGTCAGACACTGGGCATTTTAACAGATCTGGAGCGACCCACTTTCAAAGACTCCCTTAGGCAGTGGAGCTGATTGCCTGTTTCTAGAATGGTCCTGCTAATGTCTCCCAGGGCACTGATTGCTCTGCTACTAACTAGCTGTGTGACCTCAAGAAGCTCAGCTCCCCTCCTTGGGCCTCGGCATTCTTATCTGTAAAATGACAATGTTAGCACTGATGATCTGTCAACTTTCTTCCAGCCCTAACAGGCCATGAGTCCATGAACCTTTGAGTGACAGCACTTCTTAGAGGAATAGTATCACGAAGGCAGTGCTCAGCCCTGTTCATAGCCTGTGAAAGGCAGAGAACATGCAAAGTCATTTGGAAAAGAACTGTTATTTCTTTTTTTAAGGAACTGTTATTTTTGAGTAACACATAACTTAGAAATAAAACACAGATTCCAGAAGGAAAAGAAAAAAAAAATCAGGCCATGTTTCTTAGGTGCAAGAGAGTGACACCTTGAAAGATGATGGGGTTAATAGATTCAGCTCTGATGCTCCCTGGGGCACCAGCTCGAGAGGAAAGGCCCACCTGGGAAATCAACAAGACCTCTTTAGATAGATAAGCTCTAAATTATGGAGGGACTATCCAGGTTCAATCTTGTTTTCATTCTTTAACTGCATCTATTCTACTTAATTACTTACTTGGTTGGCATCTCAGATTTCCTGTATTTTCTTGGAGCCTTCGAGGAGTCCCTTTGATGGATCGGGTAGTACAGTGAACAAGCAGTGGGTTAGAAAGTGGGAAGCTGATTTTCAACTGGTTCTAAGGTTCTGGGACACTGTTTCTCCAGTCTGCGTGTCTACTGCAAAATGAAGAGGCACTTACATCAGTGACTGTATTTCTGCATGTTGAGTATTGGATATGGCTCTCTGTGGCAGTTGAGGTTCAGGCTGACTCCATATGGCTCTTGGTCTTGTTTTCTGGGGCCAATGGATGTCCCTCAGCATGCTCTCTTTGCAATGGCAACAGACATTGCTTCCAGAGGTTTAGGCAAGGCTGTGGCTCACTGTTACTTCTGTCCATTTTCTACTAGCCATGGTAAGTCACTTGGCCAAGCCAGACAGCTCTGGGTGGGAACATGTATTCCACTTCTTAGGGCACTGTTGTAGTCACCTTTCTAGTTGCTGTGCAGAAAGAACTCAAGCAAAAGTGGCTTGTGGAGGAATGGGTTTATTAGGCTTATGGACTCAAAGGGAGACTCTATCCTGGCAGGGAAGACGATGGCATGAGCAGAGGGGTGGACATCACCTCCGCCACAGCACTGGAAACAGTGGCAGGAAAGTGTGCCAAACAAACACTGGCAAGGGGAAGCCAGTTGATAACCCTCAAAAGCCCACCCCCAACAACACAGCTCCATCAAGGTTGTAAAATCCAAACTGCCACCAGCTGAGGATCGATTACCCAGAACACATTCATTTGTTTGTGGGGGACACCTGGATCAAACTATGACAGTCTGCCCCTGGCTCCCACAAACTAATAATCATACATGATGTAAATACAATGTGTTCAGCTCAACTGTTAAGTCCCCACATCTTTCAACTGAGCCATAATACCAAAAATAAACCCGTAATGGCACAGAACATTCACACTGCAAAACATGAGGCACAGCAAAAACAGATTGACCAATACAAGATTCAAAACAAGCAGGGCACCATCAATCTCTAACTCCAAGTTCAATGATTCTAACCAATAACAAGTCTCTTAGAGTTTCAATTCCACCCCTCCAGCTTGGCTACTCACAGTCCGGGAAAATTTCATCCGGTGCTGGCATCTCGCCTTGGCACCCATCCATAGTCCTGGAATTCTCTGGGTCTCCATTGCAACCCATACTTTATCCTCATGGCTTCATTGGGCTCCATGCAGGCAACCTAGCACACCTGATTCACACACCAATCCAATGACCCTCTTTTCTTGCATTTGTTCTACTTCACAGAACCAGATGGGCTGCCAATTTGTTAATGGGGGGGGGAACGACAAAGCATTCAGGCCCCTTGCTTCAAAGAATCCACATTCTTCCTGTTGTTCCAATGCAGACCAGCTGGCACAGACTGCAAGGTCACATGGTGACTTTGAGGACAGCAGGGCTGATGAGCTTATAGTCTGTCAGAGAGGACAACATACTCCCTCTGGTCACACTGTGCTCCTAGGAGAGGACTCCTCTTTAGTTCATAGAACAGCTTCAAGTCAGGAAGCAAATCAAAGGGCTGGAAAGATGGCTCAGTAGGTGAAGTGCTCGCCTTACAAACACGAGGACCTCAATTCGATCCCCAATAACCATGAAAAAAAAATGCCAGGCTTGGTGGCACGCACCTGTAATCCCAGTGCTGAGGAAGTGGAGACAAGAGAATCCCTTGTGTTGTAGTCGACTTCTCCTTGCTGTTACAAAGAACCTGACCAAAAGCAGCTTGTGGAGTTGAGTCTGTGTCTGTTACTTAGCCGACTCCCTGCCCACTTCTCTAAGGCCCTTTTCCTTCGGTCCCAGCACTCCGACCGAGCTGGTCCATGCAACAGCAGCAGGAGAGTGTGCCAAACACTGGTAAGGGGAAGCTGACTATATAACACTCACAAGTCTGACCCCAACAACACACCTCCAACAAGGTTCCAATTTTCAAATTTACACCAGCTAGGGATCAAGCATTCAGAACATATAAGTTTATGAGGACACCTATATCAAACTACCACACCTGGGGATCATTGACTAGTCAAGCTAGCCTACTTGGTGAGCTCCAGGCCAGATAGGGAACCTGCTTTACAAAAAGGTGGGTGGTGTTCCTGAGGATGACACCTGAGGTTGTCCTCTAGCTTCTACACATATGTGCACACATGTGTGACCCTCCATGAACACACACACACACACACACACACACAAATGAAGCAAAGAACACATTTTCTCTTCCCTGCTCTGCATCCACCCCAACCAGCCAAGAAACCAATACGTCACAACAGCTAAAACACCCATCAGTGAAAGCAGCAGTAAGAACACAGATAGGAAGGCTGTGGACATGTACGCTAAGCACTGCTTCTTAACCACTCAGTGGCTGGAGGCCAGGTCCTACAGATGACAATCTTATTTGAAGACCTTTTAGTTATAGCAAAGCCCCAATTGCCCTGTTGTAAATAGGGATAAGAATCTCAGACTTGGACAGGGATGATGGTTGGTAAAAGCACTTACTGCTCAAGTGTGATCACCTGAGTTCAGACCCATGTAGAGCCTGGCACAGTAGTGAGCATCTGTAATCATCACCATCCTGTGGTGAGGTGGGAAGCTGAGTTATTAGCACAATCTTTGGAAGCTCAGGAGCCAGCCAGCCAGCCTGGTGGATACAGTGGTCAACGACAAGAGACCCTCCTCAGAAAAGGTAGAAAGAAGGTGAGGACCCACATCCAAGGACCTCCACATGTATCACTTGGCAAAATGCACACCTGTACTCATATATGAACAACCCACAAATTTTTCAATATTTTACATATATATTTATTTATTTACAAAGGGAGGGAGACAGAGAGAAGAGAGACAGACACAGAGAGAATGGGTGCACCAGAGCCTCTAGCCACTGCAAAGGAACTCCAGATGCATGTGCCACTTTGTGCATCTGGCTTTATATGGATACTGGGAAATTGAACTTGGGTCCTTAGACTTTGCAGGCAAATACCTTAACCACTGATCCATCTCTCCAGCCCCCTCCCCCACAGATTTTAAATAAAGAACCTCAGTCCCAACCCTCATAGGTGACTGTGGGCACTGAGGAAAGCACAGCTATGAAGCTTTAGGCATGATTCTTGGCACATTGTGGGTATTAAGGAGTTGATTTCTTCTTGCCCATCTCTGACTTGTATCTGGATGACACATCAACTTCCTCTGTGTCCATCCCCTGTGCCTCCTGCTGCCCTTCCCAAGTGCTTGGCGTTTTCTCCCTCTGTGCCTTTGAGATAGTACATACCCCTTCTTGTTGCAGCCTTTCCTTTCCTGTCTACACAAACGGTGTTTTTCCTTGAAGACTAGCACGAGTACCATTTCCTTTGCTAGAAGACACCAGTCCACACAGTGTCCTTCTCTTTACCACTTGATGTTTAACCTCATGTGCCCTTCCATTGTCAGTGGGTGCCTGTGCTGAAAGCTCTTCAAGGACATTGTCCATGTGTGATCCATCTCTATCCCTTCCACTGGCATCTTGCTAAGAACTCGATAGGTGCTTAGTAAGTATTTGAAGAATGCCTTTTCAAAATGTATCCTTCCTCAAAGTGTTCCTTTATCTATGAGATATGACAAGGACAAGAAACAAGATTCACGGGGATGCTGCGATAAGAGGGCAGTTCTGTGGACAAGGTTACTCTCTGCTGGATCCTGGTCCTGGTGATGAGCTCTCAGGTGACCCTCCTGAGCATACAGAGTTGCTGATAAGCTGCTGGACTACCAACTGGGCAGCTCATGGGCCTCTGGAGATGCACTCTGACTTCCTGCCAGCCTGTATGCCAAAGGAGTAACCTCCTTGGGCCGGTGTCCCTGCCATCACCTTCTGGGGGAGTTTGCTATTGTTTTCCTGCCTCATAGAGCTTGGACCTGAGGGTGAGCCCTTGAGAAGTCAGGGAAGCCTGAGAGGTAAGTGTTTGGAGGGAGGGAGGACAAACAATGGAGGGCTTGGGTGTCTTTTGTAAACTGTTCAAAGATATGTGTGCCCCTGGCTCAACTCCATCTCTGTGGATGACATCATCAGATGCCCAGGGGCTCACACGTCAGACTCAGTGCTCTTCAATGTCCTCTTCTCACCCTTCCCTCCTGCATCTCTCCCTCTTCCACACTCATAATATCCCATTCCTGACTACCTCACTCATGAACTCTGCCCTCCCTGATCTCTTCAGGACTTCTACAATGACCTTCTAACTGCTGAGGTCTCCCTGCAGCAGCTTCTCTTGTTCTCTGTAATCCATTTTGTGTTTACCAAAGTCAGGGCAATTTGATTTTAAAATAAATTTAAAATTTATTTATTTGTTTAGTCTCTCTCTCTGCTTTAATGTTCCCAAGTGCAGGCAGGCACATGCTTCGGCATGCATGTAGCAATCAGAGGACAGCTTTTGGGTCAGCCCTTGCCATCTATGTTGTCTGAGGAAGGCCTTTCCTTCTTGGTCACTGTCCTCCAGGAAATTCTCCTCTCAGTCCCCCTCTTGCTGCAGGTGCACTGGGATTATAGAAACCGCCCACCAGAGCTCCTGGCTTTTAGGTGGGGCTCACACCTTACCCACTGGAAATGTGCCATTTCTCCAGTGCCTAGAGTGACATTCTCAAAATATAAATAAAATTATGTCATTCTGTTACTCAAAATCCTCAAAAAGCTCCAGTTTTACCTTGAATAAAAATCTAAACTCCTCGCCGTGGGAAGCAATATGCTGATTTCTCAAAAAATAAAAAAACTAAATATGGAAGTACCAATGATGAGACAAATCCACTTATGGGTGTGTACCCCAAGAATTGAAAGCAGGACTTTAAGAGATACTTGGACATGCACATGCATAGCAACATTATTCTCACCAGAAAGGTGCTCATTAATGGATAATGGTCTACACACAGAGAGACACAGACAGACAGACAGACAGACACACTGGAATAAGAAGGAAGGAAATTCTTATTCATATTAGAGCATAGAGGATCCTTGAAGACACTATGCTGAGTGAAGTAAGCTATTCACAAAAGACTAATGCAACAATTTTCTTTTGCCTTTTTAAAGCAGGGCCTCACTCTGTGGCTCAGATGGCCTCAAACTCATAACACTTCTCTTGCTTCAGCCTCCCAAGTGCTCAGGTCAGATGACAGGCATGCACCACAACACTTGGTGCAAAAATCATATGAGGTGAAAAGTTTGTTCTGCTTGAGGACAGATTCACAGAGAGGGAATGTAGAATGGTGGTTTCCAGGGAGGAGAGGGAAGAGGGTGGGAATGGAGATGGTTGCTAGTCAGTGTGAAGTTCAGGTTTGTGTGATGAGATTTCTGCAGATTGCTTACCCCACAGTGTGAATGAACTTTCTGCTACTGAATGGAACACTTCAAAATGGCTAGGACAGTCAAAGTAAGTTATGCATATTACCACAGTTTAAAATAAAATCCCCACTTTCCACAGCCTGCAGGTCTCATGCAATCTGGGGATGCATGGTCCATCTCTTCTCCCAGAAGAAAATTTGCATGGCTGGTTGCCTTCTTCGGGGTTAGGTATCATTTCCCACTGACCACATTTTGTGTGTTCTTTGTAACTCCTACCTTTGGCTTTACAGTCTTATTAGTCTCTAGGATGATGGTGGTGACATCTGCATCCCTAACCTGCAATTGGACTTCATCCTGTGGCTGGGCGAGGGCTTCCAGGTAACAGCGGCTCTGTGGCTGGTGGCTGAGGGTATTTTCTGTATGGTTTTGGTTGGCTTGGAAGAGGGGATATGCTCTAAGCAATTTTTGTCATACAATGCACCTGAGTTAGGCTGGAGCAGCCTCCATTTTTGGTTCAGTCTGTTGGCTCAGTGATGGAAACTGGCTGATGTGGAACAATTTTAATTGGCCTCATAGAGATAAAATGGCTGTCTTTGAATCCAACACATTTTTATTGGTCTCATGCTTAAGGCATTAGGAAGGAGCAGAGGGTTGCATAGATGGTGAGACAAAGTGTCTTACAGTGGTTTCATTCTTAGATATGAATATTCATGAACTTACATGAAATTACAGTGGTGGGGAGTGGCTGGAGAGGGCTTGGGGACAAAGGTAGTGCTATAAGCCACACAGCTCCAGAAGGGCTATACAAAGGCTCTATTGGAGGTGAGGTAGTAAGGTGGGAGGATTCTGAATGGTGACACAGGACCTGAACCAAAGATGTGGCTGTGGGGTGGGGCGGGCCATAGGGTGTGTGAGATAATCAGACAAGACCAGCCAGAGTCAGAAAGCCGGAGACCTGGAGTGTGTGTTTGTGGAATGACCCATAGCCTGTCACCCTGTGGGAGTTAGTGGCTTCTCATCAGAAGAGTGGGAAGATTGGAGCTGAGCTTCATGAGGATGACTTGGTGGCCATTGGCAGGATAGTCTGGGGCTGGGGTATGTGTTGACTGCTGGCAGCAGCAGTCCAGTTAGATCCAGGTGCCCTTCCAGTGGAAGAACCTGGGCAGGTTGGAGAGAACTGAGAACTGTGTGTGCCAGAGAGTACTTAGAGAGCTAGAGGGCATGTGTGTTTATGTGGGCTGTGATTACACTGAGAGCATGTGGTGTGCATGTGTGAGTAAAAGGGCAATTATGGTGTGTATGCATGAGCGTATGTGTGAAATGTATGTATATATGTTGTGAGAGAGTGCGGATGCTATGTGTAGTGGAAGTCTGTGACCTGTGCATGAGTGTGGATGGATGTGGATGCCAGAGTATGTGTTTGAGTGTGTGATTATGAGTGTGTGTGTGTCTGGTATGTAGGCATGTATGTTTTGTATATATGTTTATGTGGCAGATGAGTATAAAGGTGTATGTAAAGCCAGGTGTAGTGGTGCACACCTTTAATCCCAGCACTCGGGAGGCAGAGGTAGGAGGATTGCCGTGAGTTCAAGGCCACCCTGAGACTACCTAGTGAATTCCAGGACAGCCTGGGCTAGAGCGAGACCCTACCTTGAAAAACAAACAAACAAACAAACCAACAAACAAACAAACAGTATATGTGTTTAAGTGTATGTATAGAGAGAGTACATAAATGTGTTTGTGTATTTAATTGTGTTTGGTGTCTGTTAGAGTATATGTTTGTATTGAGTGTGTCTGTGTATGTTTGAGAATGAGTGTGTGTGAGATGAATTACTTTTTGAGTAACTATGGCAAAATTACATGACAGACCGACTGAAGGGAGTGAAGGGCTTATTATAGCTCACTTCTTCAGAAATTCAGCCCACATGGCCGGGAGAGCATGGCAAAACAAGGCAGAACACCTCATGTACAGTGAGGCGGGATGTGGTCAGGGATAATACACCCCCAAAGCCTTGTTCCTGGTGATCTATTTCCTCTAGCTAGGTCTCACCTCCTGGAATTCCCTTAATCCCCCCAAATAGCACCTCCAGCTGGGAACCAAGCATTTGGGGCATGAGCCTGTGGAGGATGTTTTATTTTCAATTCTAAACATGGTGTTTGTATGTGAAGATCTGTGTGTGAGCATGGAGGTGTGTATGCGTGTCTACGAGGAGTTGAGTGTGCGTGATGAGTGTGTGAGAGAGGATGAATGTGTATATTTGATGAGCACGTGTCTGTGAGAGAATAGATGCCCATGTTGAGTGTGAGAGGGAGCGTATGTGTCTGTGACAGGATGGTGTGGATCTCTGTTGAGTGTGTGTCTCTGTTGAGATGGAATGAGGAAGCATAATGGCTATGTATGTTGAGTGTCTGAGGGTGAGGGCCCGAGTGCCTCTGTGAGATGAATATATATGTATCTTTGTTGAGTGTGTCTATGTGAGAGAGAATGGGTGTGCATGTTGAGTGTGAGAAGGTGTGCAGGTGTGTTTATGTGCATTTGCAGCAGAAGGGAGGAATCTTTCTCATGCTTAGTAGCCAGAAGTCCCATGCGGGGAGCTGATTTTCCAGCTGCCCTGCCTTCAGGTGCCAGGACTGTCTTTACTCACCTGCAGAGCTTGGCTAGCTCTCCAAGGATTCCCCTTTCCCCACAGCACTGCAGAGAACAGGGGCAGGAAGCCATGTCCTTCTGGAGTCTGACGCGTGATGCCTCGTGCTCCAAGTAGCTGCTGTGCACTGTCGCCCTTTCTCGCCAGCTACTTGCCTCTCACCTTGTACTGCTCATGTTTAACATTCCTCACCTGTCCCTGGACTCTTGGGCCTGACTATTGTTTGGCCCCTGCAGGGCCTCCTGTCACCTTGTCTGCTCTGTTGCTGGCGTGTGCTTCTCTGGGTCAGCTGCTGCCCAGGCCCAGGCCTGGCACCTGAATAGCATTTGCATGGAACAATCAATGCTTAATGAGTATTTGTGGAATATTTTAAAAACAAGAAAAATGGGTCCAATTTTTTACATTTGCTTCATACCACTACTGCCTATGAGGACCAAGGAATATTCACCCAACTGTCAGACGTTGACATGTAATTTATTTTTAACCAAAGCACAGTTAGAAAAGGATCTTATCATTCCCATGGCACCAATATTAGCATTTCATTAATCAAAATGGGCAGCATTTTCTTGAATTCAGTCGCTGTGGAAGATAGGGACTGGTATAAATAGTTTTCAAATCATGATTTTAAAAAGTGCTATTGTGTAGATAACTAGTATCTGAAAGTGCTTTCGCAGGGGTGGAGAGAGTGCATATGAACAGAAGTGAACTTTCTCATCCATCCGAGGCTAAGGATTGATTGTGAGTGTGGTGCTAAGCCCGCGTGTGAGTCCATCACTTCCCAAGCAAACTGAGTCTCTTTCCTGAAAAACATTTTATGCCAAATTCAGATAGCCAGTTTTGCTTCAAATACATCCACTCCGGAACTGAGGTTTTAAGGCAGCCTATCAGTTAGCTTTTGCTGCATAACTGCTAACCACGAACCTCAGTGGCTTCTAAAAAACATTATGAAGCCATGTCTTTAGAGTGCTGTGGACCTGTGCTAGTCCTGGATATGAGTCCTGCTGGGAGGAGGTTGGGCCCATTCATGCATCTGTGGGCTGGTGGGGGCTTGCCAGTGGGCTTGGTGGGGACAGTTCTTCATATGCTTCTCACTCCTCCAGGACCAGCATGGTAGCCATGTCATTCTCATGAAAGTGACAGAAAAGGCAAGAATATGTGAGTGAATCATGTGGTGGGTGGCTTGGACCTGGTATGCTCTCAATCCAACTCTCTTGGTTATCATTATTTTTTTCATTGCTGGGAACAAATATGTGACAGAAAAACAACTTACAGGAGGAAGGGCTTATTGTGGCTCATCATCCAGAGGCACACAGTCATTCATGGCAGGAAAGGCACAGTGGCAGGAGTGGCTTAGTCCAGGTGCTGAACAGGAAGCAGAGAAAGAAGAATGACAGTCAAATCAAGTCTCTCTACCATGTGTTATTGGTCCAAACTAGTAACATGTCTGAACCATGATTCAAGGGATGGAGAAATGGATTCTGCATCAGCAGTGAGAGGAACTCCAAAGTTCCCAAAGTGAATCCAGCAATGGTGAGCTGAAATATGCTGGCAGCCCTATAAAATGATACTGAAGCTGAGAAAGTCCTACCCTAGTGATGTCGTAGTCACCGAGTGCTGCTCCACTTGCATGCTGTGGAGATGTTGAGAAAACAGCTCACCATATTGCAAAGTGTTTGGAAGTATAGCGCGTGCCAACATAGACAGCCCATAATGGTAAGACATGACTGTGTTGCTGGTTTATGTATTTACCATGCGTTTGGTCATTCATTTATACTGTATTCCTGCTTATGGAAAGGTCGTTAGGCTGTGCTCTGTTATACCGAGGGCAATCTCATCTACCCCGTGTATCCACATTGCTATGGCATCAAGAGGTAAGGAGGTGACTGGTCTTTATCATGTCCGTCTGTGTGAGGGCACTCTAGGATATTTGCATAACCTGGAAATGCTCAAATGATGTACTTCTCCAAATGTATCCCTGGTGTCAAGTGACATCTGATAGTACATGGGCTATTGATGTAATCTGCTAGAGTAGTGTTCTCTATTTAGTAAATAGCATGTTCTATAGACATTTGAAATAATCATTTTCATACAGGTGAAAAATGAGTGATAGTTTTGTGCTTGGATTTATAGATTATTAGATTAGAAGGAAACCCAAAGGAAATAAAATCCTAGTTAAACCTATAATTTTATAGACAAGGCATTTGCAGCTCTGATTAGGGGAGTGCTGGCTCAGGGTTTTTAGGAATTCAGTGACCATACTTATAGCAACCTTATTTTTCTCTGAATATAATCCCCATTGACAGATATATACATTTTCTAATGTGTATCTTCTCCTTAATTAAAGACCAGGTGAATAGAACAATAGCATCTTTTTTTTTAAACATTAGAGCCTTCTGTTTATACGACTTACAATATGCTTGCCTCCAGTGCCTAAGGACCTGGGTTCAATTCCCCATTACCCATATAAGCCAGATGCACAAAGTGGTGCAAGCATCTGGAGTTTGTTTGTAGGGGCTAGAATCCCTGGTGTACCCATGTTCTCTCTCTCTCTCTCTCTCTCTCTCTCTCTCTCTCTCTCTCTCCCGTTTTCTCTCGCTGCCTCTCTCTTTTTGTATTTGTGTGCTTGCAAATAAATAAAAAATAAAAAACAACTCACAATATGAAATACACAGAGATGTGTGACTGAGATCAGTAATGGATTTTGAAATGTAAAATATACAAATCTTATCATTAAAGAGAGGTAGGCAGCTCAGTGTGACAATGAGAAGACCTGCATTGCAGCATTTCATCCTGCCTTTGTGTGTGTGACTATATTAGTGCCCTAATACTGTGGGACACAGGGCTGAGACACTCTGGAGGAAGTTGGATTGAGCCAGGACTTGTGGGTGGAGTTGTGGTTCTTTCTCACTGGTGATGGGCCTGCTATTTTTTTTAAGTGTGTGTGTGTGTGTGTGTGTGTGTGTGTGTGTGTGTGTGTATGGAGATCAGAGGACACTTGTGGTGTCTACCTTTTTACCTCATTTGAGCAGCGTTTCCTGCTCTGCTATGGTTTGCTACATTCACCATGAGCTTCTGGGAAACTCTCCTCTCTCCACCTTCCATCTAGTTGCCAGCATTAACGTGCCGGGGTTACAGATACCCACCAAAGCTTTTGGCTTTTTACGTGGGGTCTGCGGATTAGATTTGGGTATTGCAGCTTGAGTGCTTTAGCTTGTCCACTGAATTATCTTCTCAGAATTCTGTTTTTAAAACAAAATCTCACATTGGCCTGGAGTTCAGTTCGGCCAGACTTTGCTCAGCGAGCCCTAAAGATCTGCCTGTCTCTGCCTTTCCCAGTGTTAAGATTATGAACACCACCATACCCAGCATTTTTTAAATTGATAAGTAGAAACTCTGTAAGTACAAGTCTTGTGTTGGTACCACCATTTCCCCTCCCTGCCCCCATTCCACTGAGGGCCCTCCTCAGTGGGATTGCCAGAATGCTCCATGGGATGGAGGACTATGAGTTGTGCCAGCAGCAGACAGTTATTGGGGGGGGTCAATACCTCTGGATATTCCCCCCACTATGGTTCTTACACTCTTTCTGCACCCTCTTCTGCAACGTTTCCTGAGCCATGGTGGGTGAGTTTTAAGTCTGCTTTAGTATTGAGCTCTTAAGAGTCTCTGGATTTCTACTTTGGAATGTTTTGAGTACCGTCTGTATCTGTCTCCATTACCCTTGTGCAGGGTGTCAGGCTCCATGTGGAAGCAGCATTTTTGCTCATCTCCCCAATTCCTCAGCATTTTAAAACAGAGTTCTGAGGATTGAACTTGAATCCTCATGCTTGGGAGGCAAACACTTTACTGACTGAGCTATCTCCTAAACTTGGGGTTTGCTTTATCTATTTGCTTTTTTTACACATGCTAAAAGGGTCGGGTTTAGTTTGGGTGGAATCTAAGACTAATTCAAAAGCGGAGTCTAATTTTTTACATCAGTGAAACAAATAACATAGGGTTTCAGTGATATTTCCAAACAAGTGACTTACATAAAATAGTGATTATTTCTCTTTCTCATACAAAAGGAGCTTTGAAACTAGAAATCCAGGGATAAAACGATGGCCATGAATGTCATGAAAAACCCACGCTTCAGGTTTTCTGCTTTGCCATCTTGAGGACATGACTTTAATTCTCAAGGTTGATTTATGAATCAAAATGCTTACTGAAGCTTGAGCAGTGATCATAATAGGTGAGTGTACTAGTTACCTTCTTATTGCTGGGATGAAATACTTGACAAAAATCAGTTTAGTGGAGGAAGGGTTTATTTTAGTTTATAGTACCAGGTTGCAATCTGTCATGGTGGTGAAGGTGTGTGGCAGGAGCTTAATGTGGTCAGTGCTGGTAATATTCAGCTGGCGTACAGTGAGGAAGCAGAGGCTGATGCATGCTGGTGCTCAGCTAGCTCTCTCCTTTTATATGGTTCAGGACCTCTGCCCTATGGAATGGTTCCACCCACTGTTAAGGTGGGGTCTTTCCACCCTAATTAACCTCATCAAAATATTCCCTCAAGGTATGCCCAGAGGCTAACCTAATCTAGCTAATTGCTCACAGGTAATTCTAGGTCCCCTCTAGTTGATGATATAAGCCATCACAGCCAGCAACAGAAAGAAATAGGGAAGAGCGGAAAAAGCACCTGTCTCCTCCTTTTGGAAACACTTCTTACTGTGAGATACTTTTAAATGTATAGAAAGGTTACAAATATTATGTCATTCTCATATATCCCTCATTCAACTTTTCCATGTTACATAACCATGGCACATTGATCAAAATGAGAAGTTAACATTGGCCCAATACTGGCTTAAGCTTTATTAGGATTTTATTCATTTTAATACTAGTGTTTGTTTTTGGCTTCAGGGTCCAGTTCTGATTCCCACATTACATTTAGCAGTCATGGTTACTTAGTTTTCCTGAGTCTCTGACAGTTTATTGGTCCATGGTTTTCATGACCTTGACAGATTGACTTTAGAGTACTGGGCAGGTATTGTGCAGAAAGTTCTTCGATGTAGGTGAAGTGATGTTCTCTCCTGATTAGGCTAGAGTACGAGGATGCCCCTATCTCACTGCATCATGTTGGGGTGTAATACAATGTGGCTTGTTCCTGGAGATGGGTACCTTGATCACTTGATTAAAGTGGCACCTGCTGGGTTTCTCCACAGCAAAGTGACTCTACCTCTCTTTCAAGATTCTCTAAGAAGCCAGTCTGTAAGTGTGGCTCACACTCCAGGGCAGGGGAAGTAAACACTTCCTATAGCCCCTTTCTTTATTTTTTTTTTGATTTTTATTAGCACATATTAATTATATCCAATCCAATCCATTATGACATTTTCATGTATATATGTTTTGATAATATCCATCCTCTCCTATTCCCACTGATTCCTTCTTCCCAACCAGTCCCCTTCTGCTTTCTTTAAAAATGTTTTTAATGATCCCTTGAGTTTCATTAGTGTAGCTTACAGGAGCATGGGGGAAGGGTTGTTTACAGGGGCATGGGCACATTTTTAGTGGCTGTACCACTGGGG
>PVHP010017393.1:0-34476 GCA_004024765.1 Zapus hudsonius | reverse complement strand
TCCCTGCCATCATGGAGGATTCCCTCAAGTCTGTAAGCCAAAGTGAATACTTTCCTCCACAAGCTGCTTTTGGTGGGGTTCCTTGTGCAGCAATGAGAAGCTGCCTGCAACACTGTGCACCCTGTTTGCTCACTTTCTGTACTCCAAAACAGAACTGATGTCTTTCTTACCATTATACTTTACACTTTGTCAGTGAAGCGCAATGATTGGCTAATAACACTTTATCAGTCTCCTTGGAGCTGCTACTACTTACTGTCAAAACAAAAAAATTCTCTGTACATACTGAAACTAGCAAGAAAAGCTTTCAGATTATTATTACAAAAGTCAGAGTGAACTCACCTCAGCTAACACCAAGTTGTTAGAGTGTAAAGATCTGGATGAAAGGGAAACTATGGGCAGTTTTAGGTTAATGAAATGAAAAATACATAAACAAATATACTTTCATCTTTATGATCAACATAATTTTAAAGTTGGGCTAAACACACAGCCAGAGGCTAGGCTACTCAACCATTTCAGACTGGAAACATGAGTACTATTTAACTTTGGATAGCATTTTCTATAGATGGCTCCCAGAGTTTTGAGAAAGTCAAGTTGTGATGTAAATTATCAGGAAGGGTACCTTTTCAAAATATTTGCTCATCAAAAAGTGTGTGGTGGGGGATAATTCACACATTTTCTAAAGAAAATGTTTGTTAAGAGAAAGGAGTTCAGGAAGAATCCTGTCTAAAGTTTATCCAACCTTAGGGAATTTTTAGGGCTGTCTTTGTGATTATTAAGAATTCTGACTACTTTTCAGAATACTTTTTCAGAAATATATAAATATATAACACAAGTTAGGCACCTTATCAAGTGTTCTTGACAAAGTATAGGAACAATAGTCATATTGTAGGGATAGCTTAGTAATTTCAAAAACTTCTCATTTGAAATCAATCAATATTTCTGCAGACAATTTCTTAACACTTATGATAGAATATACTCAAAGGGTTAGTACTTCTAAAATTTTCTTTAAGAGATTCTACTTTTGTGTTTTTAATATTTAAATATTAAATTCTAAATAGTCCCTTGTTTTTTGTTCCCCAAGGATACTTCAAAAAGAAAATCCCAGAATCTTACTAGTATTAATCACATGTTTTGAATGTTAGCTTTAGGTACTTCAAAAACTAGCATTTTAATAGATACACGTCTCCTATTATTTATTTAAACTTTAAATAAACCTATATAAAACCAGATGAGGAAAAATACATAATCAAATACAACATGGCAGCTTTATTTCCTAGGTGAGATGCTTAACTCAAGAGACTGAATAAAGATTACAGCTTCATCTTGCTAACTATATAATTGTGACCTCTACTTTGTAAAAGTATGGCCATATCTCCTACTGAGCCAATGGAAGGAAAAACAGACTGGGGATTGAGTTTCCGTATTGACTAATACTACGTCACTGTTCTTTAAACCTTAGGTCTTTATAATACAGAAATAACCATCATTGTTTCATACGTTTGCCTTGAGGATTGAAGGAGAAGCTGTTTCCAGCTGCTTAGAATAGTACAAGGAAAGATTTCAATAATGACAGTTATCATTATTTGAAAACTTTATGTGCGTATGTGTGTCTGTGTTTTTAATGAAAAATCAGACTTATTGAAAGCAAATTCTTTACAAATTCTCTGTTAGTCTTCTCATTCTTCCAAATCCTCCCTGGCTTCTCTATGTCACTTTCAACACAATGATGCCACAATTTCACCAGACTACATAGCATATCCTTAAAATCTGCCTGTCTGTCATTCAAACTGCTTTCTGTCTTGCACTCCATGCATAAAAACTACATAGGGCATAGGTTAATAAATTTGAGTTTTTTGACAAATATACATTTAACACATCAACTTTACATGGGTGGGATTTTAGCTATTAGAGCAATTAACAAAATTTAGAAGAATGTCAAGCTCTATGAGGAGTCTTGTCTGTCACTTCCGTGATTTCAGCATAGAGGTGTTGAGTTACACAATGTCACAATGGATTCTCAAAGGTGAAGGTGATGATTGGAGGCCTGGGTGTCAGGTTCCCAGGCACCAGGGATTTTATTTTAGGGATGTGACAAAAATGGATGAATGTCAAAATGCTATAAAAACAGTGTGATTGTTCCCTCCAGCTGAAGGGCAAGGGATGCCCTCAGAATCCCTGCAGCACAAATCTTGTCACTTCTCAGCCACTTCCATTGACTCTGGACATGGGAAGTGCAAATGATGGTCATTGGAAACACTTTTCAGATTGCTGCAAGCCCACGGCAGGAAAAAGGGATGTGGGCACTGAATCTCCATGTCCTTCTCAGATGTTCACCCCACTGCACTTGCAGTAGTAAAACCAAAAGTGTTTGATGACGCTGAATAGTGAAGCAACACGTTCAGAGGGAGGCATCAGCTTTGGCAACTCTCCTGAACACCCCATCTCAGGTTCTTGAGCTAATCATTTGCAGTCTTGCTTTGTTATTTATTTTACCTTTTTCATCCTTCTCTTTTTTCTTTCTCTTCTGTCCCTCCCTTCTTTCCTTCCTTCCTCCCTTCCTCCCTCCCTCCCTCCCTTTTTCCTCCCTTCCTCCCTTCCTCCCTTCCTCTCTTCCTCCCTCTCTCCCTCCCTCCCTCCCTCCCTCTCTCTCTTCCTTCCTTCCTTCCTTCCTTCCTTCCTTCCTTCCTTCCTTCCTTCCTTCCTTCCTTCCTTCCTCCCTCCCTCTCTCCCTTCCAGCCCCATGGAAATACTCTGTTTTCGTGAGATCTGGACATTTGAACTGTGGTGTTCTCTGCTCCCTTCAGGCCTTCATCTTGGCCAGAAAGTGCATTTAATCACTCAGATATCCTTTCAGCCCTCTTCCTTTCCTCCCTTCCCTCTCTCCCTCCATTTTTCTTCCTTCTTCCCTCCTTCCTGCGTGCTTTCCCTCCATCCTACCTTCCTTCCTTTCTTCTTTCCTTTCTTTCTCTTACTTTTGCTTCTCCAGTGCAGTGCCATTTGGACACATTTAGCCATGTTTATAAATTTGGTAGATTTTTCTAAACAACCTTACGACAATTGTGATATTTTAATAGATACTGTGGTCATTAAATCAAATTCTGAACATTAGAAATTACCTGTTTTAATTCTCTGCCTGTGTTATATCTGAACAAGTGCATTGTATCTTCCTGTTGTCAATTTTTATATTCATTCATAGGAAATATAATCACTACTTTTTATGACTTCATAAATTACATAATGTATCTCTAGCTCACACTTACTGGATGCTTGCTGTGTGCCAAGTCAGTGTTTTTTTTTAAAGCTTCTTTGTTTTTTTATATTTTATTTATTCATTTTCAAGCAGAGAGAGAGAGAGAGAGAGAGAGAGAGAGAGAGAGAGAGCACCAGGGCCATGTCCTTGTGGGTCTGGTTTATATGGATCCTGGGGAATTTAATCCGGGGCCTTAAACACTGGAGGCAAGTGCCTTAACCACTGAACCATCTCTCCAGCCCTCAGTGTTTTTGTTTTAATGATTATTCTTCCTTTTAGATCATTTAAGTTAGCGAAAGTCTCTGGGAAGTCTGGATTTTAATCCTGTATTTGTAGCCATCTGTCATTTGAGACATAATTACTACCAATAACTACTTCAAATTTCTCATCTTAAAAATCTAATATTAATTAAATTATTTTATTGTGGCCAATTAGTACACAGAGAGTTTTTAATAATATTGACACATAATCATCACCCAAAATGTACTGTTTTAAAATTACTACTTCCATTATTAAGACTAATATGCAATATATACCTCAGCAGACCCTACATTACATAACAGTAATGTATCCTCTTAAAACTTAGCAAAATAAAAAAATAGAATCAATCATACTGTATAATGCACTGATTCATGCTTCCCTTATTAAAGTATCTTCTTAAAATGGGATCTTACATTCATCCAAAGAGAAATCTTGTATGCAACTAGACATACAGCCCAAACAGCATTCTAGAAGCCCCTTGAAATTAGCCATTAATATGATTTCTGTTACCTTACACTTGATTCTATGAACTTACTTTGATGGAACTAACAATATTGACTCTCCATCAGTTTTTTTTTTTCCACTCAAACTTGTGATTTTGTGACTACTATCAATCCAGGACATTTCTTCATCCCAAGTACTGCATAGTTTTCATTTTATATCTATGATACAAATTTATCATCCTTTAGATGACGGATGAAAGTTTGGGTGGCTCCCACTTTGATTCTTATCATTAGTGTTGCTAAAATAATAACATAAAAGTATACATATGATTATATATAATATATATATAACATATATTAAGTGTGTGTTTGTGTGTGTGTTGGAGTGAAAGACACATTCAGATTTAAGTGATGGTTTCTATTACCTATCCAAAGTGAATATACCATTTACATGTTGACCAGCAATGCCTGAAATTTCTAAATGTTCAATTACATACTAGTACTTGGTATATTGCATATTTCTTTTGAATATTTTCATTGATGAAATATTTAACATGACTTTGTTTTAAGAAAGGATTTGATCTTTAACTGGGAAAAAAAGAGATTCATTGTGTCTCTTCTACTTTTGGTTGTACATAGCACGGATATTAATTACACCGGCCATGATTCCAGTTTTAAATAAGTTCTGTATGGCCCACAAAGTTGTTAATAAATGAAAGAAAGCTTTCACAATCAACTGTTTGTATTTAAGCATTTTCATCCATTGTTGTACACTATATAGAGAAGTTAGTAAATCATAATGTCAAGTTATGTGAAACACTGAGAAGAATATTGTTTGTAAGCCCCTGGAGATGAGTCAGCAAACTTGAGATTGCATTGACAAGCACATGGGTGAATGCTGCAAACCATCTGCTGGGGAACTTTGCATGCCAGGCATTCCGTGTGATACCAACATTTCTCGTTGAATTAATGCCCAGGTGAGTCCTTCTGAAATCCCGCCATTGTCTCTTCGCAAAAACAAGATGCAGCAGGGCATCACTCTTATTAGGATCCAATTTGCCACAGCAGCAGTCAAGTGGATCGAGCTTTCCCAGTGGTGATGGGAAGGGAAAAGCAAGAAGAGAGAAATGTAAATTAAATTCATAGTGCAGTGCACATATGGAATGCAATATTGACAGCTCTAATTACACCCACCTTACTGTCACAAGTTCATTAAGTGAAAGGAAAGAAATAAAATTCTTGCTATGAATTTATTAAAAACAGAATGGCATTGTTTTCCTACTGAGGTCTCATCACTCTTTCTCCCATTTAATCATTTAATTCATTCATGATGGAAATGTTTTGGGTTTTTGAAAAGATCTTTTATTATTTTTTTTCATACAAGCATAAAGACACACATATGCAAGCACACAATTAGAAAATGAGGCCACATTCAGATATACGGCTGAATCCACTATCAGCATGAAACATCAAGCTTACATACCTACAAATGCTCATTTGAATAATCCAGTATAAAAACAATCAGTTGGGGGAGACTGTCCAGAGGCATGGCACCCCTCAGTAACAACACACTTGGGCCAGGAGAACCAGGCTGAGTACTAGGATATCCAGGATCCCTTGCCACAAGGACTAATACAGACAGCCCACGGAGGAGGATAAACAACTGATCAGGGATGGGGAGGGGGGGAATTGGGGAATTCGGGATAACAACGCATGGTTTGCCCACTAAATAATGTAACTCATTATGGACAATAAATATATATTTAAAAAAACAATCAGTAGGGGCTGGAGAGACAGCTCAGCGGTTAAGGCATTTGCCTCTAGTGCCTAAGGCCCCAGGTTCAATTCCCTAGGACTCACATAAGTCAGACTCACAAGGTGGTGGCCCTGGTGTGCTCCCTCTCTCTCTCTATCTCTCTCTCTCTCTCTCTCTCTCTCTATCTATCTCTATCTCTCTCTCTCTCTGCTTGAAAATGAATAAATAAAGTATTAAAAAAACAATCAGTAGCCATCAAGGTTATAAATGTGTCTAAGCTATAACTGCAAATAAAGTTAATGATTATACAAGATCACATTTTTATCTTTCTTTACAAACTGAAAACAATGTCTCAAAATAACAATTAGGTCTGTGTCATGAAGGAAAGAAATTTATTATGACTTCTATCTTTAACTCTGCAGTTAACATGAAATGTATGGAAATAAATTGATCTATTTACAAAAATAGGATTTTGGCTTAATATATAGTAGCCTACTGTGTTAATCTCAATGCAAAAACATAGTTTTAGCCATTTTCAAGATTTTTGTTATAGAAATATGAGAAATGAGTTTTCAGCTATACTCAAATTTTAGCATTAAAGAAACCCTAAACACCTACAAATATAGCCCTGTTTGCTTTCTCATAAGGATTTACTGCATGTATCTTGCAACAAATAAAATAACAATTTATGTGTTAAACATTTTAAGTTAGAAAAATTCTAAATACTGGGCTGGGAGATGAATCCACTTTCAGAGACAATGACATGCAAAGCCTGACAGTTGGGAGGGATTCCCCAATATCCATATAAAGCCAGATGCACCAAGTGACACATGCATCTGGAGTTTGTTTGCAGGGGCTAGAATCCCTGGATTGCCCATTCTCCTTCTCTCTTTCCTCTTGCAAATATATTTTAAAAGCTTCACATTTCAATTAACATAGAAAATATGTTTCTGTAATTTCATTCTCAGATTTAATACTATAAGACAAATCCCATTTTGAAATTTATATAACTAATTTAACTAACAATATACCACCAGTCTATTAAAGGAATTTTAACAGTTTTAAATAACCATACATGATGACTCTTAATATGTTTTCATTTTCTTCAAGGGATAATTTTTTGTCCTCAATATTAGAGCAAATTGCAAAGGATAGCTTAGCATTATAGTACTAAAAATATTAGAGAAACTGTCTAAACATTACTGTCTTAATCCTTCCTCACTAGTTAAACATGCTTGAATTGTAGAATTGTACATATATGTGTATTTGTGGTCTTGTACATGTATCTATGAGGTGTACACATAAGAAAGTAAGAACTCCATAACATTTTGTTTATGCCATTGAAATCAGGGCACAGGTATAGGAAATCTCGACAAACTTGGAATTTCCAGCAGTCTTCTACACATAATCTATAATAGTTTATCATCTAAAATAACCATTCTTTCTATGTGAAGAAAAAAGACAATGTGAAATAATAAATATATATGGCTGTTGTGGTGGTAAGGTTTTGCAAGCCAATATAGTTTAACTTATCAAGTGGTAGAAAAAACAACATCCGAGGCAGGGAGCTCTCAAGTTCCAGGTGATTTATGAATCTAAAACACTTTGTGGTTTCTGAAAGTTAGAATAACTGAAGGTTTTATATTCTAGGGAATACATACCAGCTCCTATGTTAAGAATTCCCAGATTACAAAGATATTACAGACCTCTGATATTGATCAGAACCTCATATGATACTGTATGGAAAGTGTCCAGAGAATAGTCCAGACCCTTTAAATCCTTCTTCCAAGGAACTTAATGTTGTCAGTTTGTTGCTTGAATTTATCAGTTATTAGGAATCATCTCTCTCCTGGTCCCAACTCTGCCTCCACAAAACCTGTGACAAAGTTAGAGGATTACGTTTATACTTTTGAACAATTTTTATTTGCTTTATATTGGAGGAAATGTTTTAGGACACACATATTATAGGAGATGCAAGATGTATAGAAGGTCAGAGAAGTCCTCCTAGAATTTGGACCATTTCAACAGAGATGTGAACATTGAGTAGGAAGGATCCAGCAGAAAGGAAAAGAGCATTACAAATGGTGTATTATAAGTAAGTGAGAACATTTACTATTTGATGAAATAAGAATAGTAGAATGGTACACAGAATTAATGATGAAAAGAGACAAGATTAATGCTTTGGGAGAAAAGTCAAATCTAAACTGGCATATGAATAGAAGTAATTAGACTCATAAACTGGGAAGGTCAAGGAGTAGTAAAATGCACTTTCTTTCAAAGAAAACATGAGTTGTAATTCAATGAAAGAAGAATTACTCCCTGAAGAGACCTACCTCCACAGCAAGTCAGATAACTGATGAAAGATAAAGGGAGACTGACACAAAGGATGCCCAACACAACTCAAAGCAGAAGTCCTGAGACACTTAAGATCTCAACAATAAATCAGACTTAAAAAGCACCCTCCATGACTCTGGGAACTGAGTGGAAGAGAGGGTGGAAAGATTGTAAGATCTTTGTAAGGGGCGAATATACAGAGACATTATCCTGCTCAGCAATAGCAACAACAACCAAACACACACACACACACACACACACACACACACACACACACACACACACACACACACAGGCAAACTGGCTGCATCTTGTACAATTCATAAACCCTTACCCCATGGACTGTCCAGTAAGTCCACAGAGGAGGGCCCCTCCAGAGCATTGGGTACAGAGAGGAGGGAAATGTGGGAACAATCATAAGATTTGCTCATATAATGTATTAATTATGGAAAATAAATATGTTTTTAAAAAGAATGAAGAATTTCTTCTTGAAAACATATAAGGAGGAATACTTCAGTGAGAAATAGTAATCAATATAGGGGACACAAGGGTAGTATAACTTATAACTTATAAAAAAGAATAAATATGATATATGACATAAATGGAAGTAAGAATAGAAACTATTAGATGATCATCTTAAGACACTAAAAACACTGGCAAAATTCAACACCAGTTCACGATTAAAGCATGGAGGAAAGTAGTAATTAGACAAATGTGTCCCTCTCTCTACTCTTACTCAACTGTGGTGGAAGTCAAGAACGACATGACAAGGTGCGGATAGAAAAGTGACAAATAGAAGGCATCACATTATTCCCCTGGTGGATATTGTGCCAGAGACCCTAAATATTCCACCAGAAAACTTAGAACTAAAAACTTTTTTTATCAGTGTAGTGAGATACAGATAAACATACAAAATCAGCTGCTTATCTACATATCAACATGTGCAGAGGAAGAAACCATTTAAAAGCATCATATTTAAAATAGCTTTAAAAAATTAACTATCTAGAAAGAAACCTAATGAAGGAGGTGGAAGACATCAACCATGAAAGCATTGAAAAATCAAAGAAAGAAAACAAGAAGCTGGAAAGATCTCTCATGATCATGGCTCTGAAGAAATAATTTAATGAAAATTTATATGGAATTAAAACAAATCACACAATTATACTTTCCTGACAAAGGTGTTGATCACATAGTTTGGAAAAAGAACAGCCTATTCAGTAAATGGCATAAGGATAAGTGGACATAGACATGTAGAAAGATGAAGCAAAATCCATATCTCTCACCTGGTACACAAACTGTTCTCATTGACTCAAAGACTTTACGGAAGGCCTGAACCTCTGAAATTGCTAGAGGGAAAAAGGAGAGATCACTTCCTTCTATAGGCATATGCAAATTCTTTATAAAACTATTCTGATAGATCAAGAAATAATATCAAGAACTGATGGATTAGATTGCATAAAATTTAGGGAATAAAAAACCCTGGCATAGCAAAGGAAATAATGAGCAGAGAAAAGAAACAGTCTACAGTAAGGAGAAAAAATCTTTGATAAGCATACCTATGATACTAGAATGATATCTATGATCTAAAATGAACGTCATAATTACTTACTAAAAACTTAACAATCTGATTAGTAAATAATAAATGCATGGACAATAGTCAAAATACGAAGTGAAAATCATCACCAGTAATGTTCACCTTTCTAATCTATATGGGTAACTTATTTCAAAACTACATAGATATCTCTTCTCTATCCATTCAGAATGCCTACAATTCCTAAAACAAAGACTGGTGATGAAGCAGAAACAACATAGACTGCAATTTGGAAAGCAATGATAGCAAAAATTGAAATCAGAATGGAGGGTCCTCAGACCACTGGAATGAGAACCACCATATAATCAAGACATGATTTGCTAGGAATGTACCCAAAGAATTCTCATTTCATAGAACACCATGAAGACACTTCTACAGGGTTTATTTTGGAGTTTTTCACAGTAGCCAATAACAGAGTCAGCTTTGATGCCAATGAATAAGTGGGTGAATATATATATATATATATATATATATATTGATATGTGTGGATATGTATGCATACACACATGTACAATAACATATAAATGACATAAAACAGATGATAGAATATTCGAGAAAAGGAAAATGCCTAGCAAGAATGTGAAGAGAATTGACGATGTACAGGGTATTAATCCAATTAATATACACAATATTCTAGAAAGCAAATGTCTTCAGGAACCCACTAGTAGACATAATGAATAAATCCTAATAAACTTTATAAATAAAAATAGAATTACCATGAGATCCAACACTAGGACAACTCATAAATTGAAAGGAAATGAAATTAGCAACCCAAAGAGACATTCACATTCACATTCCCGTGTTCATCAAAGTACTAGTTACAACAGCCATGGAGGCACCCAAAGTGTTCAGCAACTGAAGAATGGATAAAGAGAAAGTAGTACATATATGCCATGAAATATCATTCTGCCGTAAAGTCAAATCCTGAAACTTACTACTGCTTTGAAAGATTGGGAGATTCTAAGCCAGGCTTACAAAGACTAGAACAGAAAATTGCATTTATATGTGAAATCTAAAGTATTGATCACATACAATTATGTGGTGGAATGCTGGCTGCTAGATCCTGGGGAGAAGATTGGAGGTCTGAAGGGGAAATGTTGATAAATAGATACTCATATAGACAATACATATTCTGGTACTGCATATTATAAAACTAAAACAAAGGTTATTTAATGTTTTTACTATAAAATGATAAATATTGGAGGAATTAGATATGCTTGACATGTTTTGACCAATATATACATTGCATAATGTATACATGTATAAAATATCCTGATATTCCATAAATAAGTAGAATTTTTTCATATATCTTAAAATCTCAATTTCAATTATAGTCTGTACTAAGAAGAAAGAGAAATGCCATAATCTAGTTTGTTATTAAGTAGAAATAGACAAAAATCACAAGTATTAATCATCCTAATTTTCAGAGAGAGACACTAAGCCAAAAAAGTTTTGTTTCCAAAGCCATAAAGTGTGAAAGGAACCCACTTAGGACTTGGTTTCAAGGTTTCCTAAATTCCTGTCCCCTTTATTAAAGAAAATAATAATATTTCTCATATGTGAGTAAGAATGAGCACTGTGATTATAATGAGAAAAAGAGAAAGCAAACATGCAGATATAGCCACACTCCCCATATTCTTTCCTTTCCAACTGTAGAGCCACATGACCTGGTGACTTAGTACATGAAATTGCACAAAAAAGTGTAACTAACAGTTTGAGAGAAGATCTTTAAATCATTTAAACACAAAATTAATCAGACCACATGATCCAATTTTGAACTTGATAGAGGCCATTCATTCTTTTTATTAAAGTGATCATTGAGTACTGATCAATAATGTGGATAAATCCTTTTAAATATCCTTATCAGTTAAAGTGTCATAATAGATGAAGCATCAGATAACACCTCATTTGCTTAGAAGCGTCCATATGCTGATTTGTTTTTAGTTACATTTGAGTTATATTTATTTTTTATCATACATTTATTTCTTTATCTATAGGAGAAAGAGAGAGGGGAGGGGAAGGGAGGGGAAGGGTAGAGAGGGAAGGAGGGAAAGAACAAGCACATTGAGGTCTATTGCTGTTGCAAATGAGATGCTTAAACCACTTTGTGCACTTGAAATTACCTGGGTACTAGAAAATTAAACCCTTGACTGGCAAGCTTTACAAGCAATAACCTTTAGCTGCTGAGCCATGTCCCCAGCCCCACTGAAATTTATTGCTGCATGTTTGGTGCAATGGATAGAGAATGTGTCTCTGAACCACATTGTGCTTCAGAGACAATCTAGCAATGCCGATTGTAACTAAAGAAAGTGTTCAGTTCCTGAATATTAGTGTGCTGAAATATCACCTGAAGGCATTCAGGACCACGTTCATCCTTTCCTGCCGCTTCCTTGAGGCACAATATTTTCAAAAGATTTACACTTAATAGAGTATTCCTGCAAAAGTTCCTGACCACAAGCAGAAAAAGCATTCATCATTATATACTGTGTGTCACTCTCATAAAACAAGTTTAAAATGGACTTCGGATTTAAGAAGACACCTGCAGATTTCCCTGAAGTATGAAGACATAGACCAAGGGTCAACTGAGTCACCACCCACCTCATCCTGTTGCAGGACCACAGTGTTTTCAAGAAGGAAGAGAGGGGTCTTCCTCTCCAGAGCCAGCAATGAAAGGCTTTGTGTTCAGTTCCCAAAGGGCTGCACAGAGCTTATGATGGTAACAATGTTTCCCATTGACATTTGTTGTGCTTTTTGTTCTGTCACTTCTTGTAATAAACTAAGAAATGTTATTTGGCTACAATTAAAAATGAAAAAAACAGCAGTTCATCCTATTCATTTGGCTAATTCATCTTTTTGTGTTCTAAGATCAATTTGCTATTTTCAGTGATGCAATATATTACAAATTTATGTACTGGAACTTGCTTAATACCAAATGCTATATTTCAATGTAGCTAATTGAAAACTACTTTAGACTAGACTTCAAATATTTTTTGCATCAGCTAAAACTGTTGGAATTTACAGAATTGAGTAGAGCCAGAAATGCTAATATTTTGCTGATTTAACAAAAGATAAAAAGTTTTCAAAAGCATAGCTCTTCTAGAAAATTAGTAAAAAAATAGTTCTTCATGGAGAAACAGAATCTCATCAGGTACCTATCTTCTGCTGTATGCCTTTACCGTCAACATAACCCTCTTAGAGTTACTTATATACTGTCCTTCAAAAATGTGTCCGTGCGTGTATAACAAAACAGATATGCTGCAGCATCCCTTGCCTCACAATTGGATTTATTAATAATAAATATATCATACAATAACAGTTGAATAAATTGAAAAGTCAACATGTGCGTGTGTACAAATAAAAAGGTAATCATTCCTCAATTAATTGAATATAAAGCTGAATTTTATTATAATCATTTCATAATTCCATCCTAACCACTGATATATGTCTTCATTCGAAATATTCTTTGGTCTCTTTCTTCATCTTGGTTTGTCGTTCTATACTTCATACACAAGCACTTTTTCTATCATAATCTCATTCATATTCTTTGAAGTATGGCATTCAGTTGTGAAAACAGACACAATTTACTTGCCCATTAATTTGGTGGATTTTTACTTATTTATTTAATTTTATGTATTTGCTCATGAATGGGGGGGGCTTTATGTGTTTGTACACATACACACACATGGACATACCAGGTTCTCTTACCACTATATTAATTCTCATGTGGATTTATAGTGGGTGGTAGAGAAGTTGATCCCTGCCTATCAGGCTATTCAAACAAGAACCTTTAACCACTGAACTATCTTCCCAGCCCCAGACAGGAAGAATGAATTATGTGGTTTCAAGGAGCCAAAGGAAAAAGCTCAGATACTCTAGTCCAACAAAGTCATCATTACTTACCTTATAAATATTAACAGGAATGCTCATAGGAATAATGTTTGGTAACTTGCATTTTCAAAATTAAGTATCTTGAAAATGTTCCCATATTTATGTTAGTTTCACACATATTACATATGATGAACATATGCTATAAATACTATGTATTTATATAAGCATGGTACATATTTTATATATTGTACATTATATATGCTACAAATACTTTGTGTATCTATTAGTGAGGTATATAATTCATATATTATATGTGCGCATTATAGACACATATAATCTCTCTACCACAGAGATATTTGCTGTATGGGTTTACAAATTCTATTTTATAGGGATGAAATGTTTTTACTGCCTTCTATTAAATGGCACTTAGTTTGTATGTTGACTATGTGTCTCAAAGAAGTTCTGCTGTACGAACTATGATATTTGTCTGCATACATATAACATATTCAGAACAACTACCTAGTAAGGGATTTGGTGCCAAATAGATGGCTTCTTCTCTTTATAAATAAATATTCTTCCTTTTTTGAAAGGAATTTCAACAATTCTCTCTTGTAACACATTTATCACCTTTCATTAATTTTAACACATTTATTATTTTAAGAAATGCACTGAATAACTACTATGTGCATTGTGCTCGGTAGGAATATAGGGGAAGGACTTGTGGAGCAAGAGTTTTGATAAACAACATTCTTCAGGTACTTAAATGTCATATAACAAATAACATAATATATAATATAATCAATATCAATTTAGAAGACCACTATTCTCGAGCAGATTTGTCAATGGCTGAGAAAGTTTAAATTACTGAAACTAGAGAGCAACACCAAATATCACCAGTAAGTAGATAAATTTCCCTCTATTTTTCTTTAATCAAGACTTTTTAATATTTTTGTCTAAGAAAAAGGTTCAGCAGAAAGTTTTTTATCTTCCAAACCATGCTGGAATTTATCCAGACACATGTTGAAATTGCTGAGTTCAACTGCTTCATAGTTGGGGCTCCAGGCTGGTGGGTGCCATGAGTCACCTGACCCTAGCTCCAGGCTTGGACCTTCACCACGTGGTGCCAGGATGACTTTGATCTCATTATTTCTCTGTCAAGAACTATTTATCTAGTTTAATATCCAGTCTAAGCAATTACTCTCACTAGTGCTGATGATCTTATAAGCAAAGCAGAACCTACCCCCATATATGCTCTATGAGGCTCAAATCATGGTGCAGCATTTTTAAGAATGCAGGGAGAGAGAACTGTGTAACAGTTCTGCTCCTACTAGCAAGAAGCTCCTAGAGACTGCAGTGCAGAGCCCTGGGCTACACAGGCTACGACAGGCATGGTCAAGGCCAACTTCTCTTATTTCATTTTTAAGCATCTTGCATTGCTAGCAATTTCCCATGCATCTATGAGATATCTCTCTGGCACTGCTAGAGCTGGGATTTTATATAAAGTGCACATGGTAATGGTTTAAAATAAAATAAAAGGAAAGATAAAAAGAGGAAATAAACAATGAGTTATAGAAGCAATGAAATGCATTAAAACAACACATTTTTAATTCATGTGTTTGTACAAAATCGGAGTTTCATGCTCATTCTCATTCTATTATAAAATTCTGAAAGAAAGTTCTAGATGGCATCACCAGCCTGAGTGTCAGGGCTTCCTTTGCCCATCAAGACACATAGTAAAGAAAAACAATCATTTATTACTCATATTTCATTTTAAAATAAAGTCATATATTGTTATAATGTAATGTAAAAATCATATGTTAAATCTTACCTCTTTAGGTAATTTGAAGAGATTATTAAGTAAGTAATTGGAAAATGCTGGGAACTGAATTGAGCCAGGCTATATACAAAGACAAAAGAAGTCCATGGGTCCAATTATACTTCCCTGACAAATTGACCACACATGAAAGCATTCTTTGCATACTGCTTCTGGCTGGCTCACCACGTGGGATAACTTCACAGATCCTATGTCTGCTGGCACAGAGACATCACGGAGTTATGCAATGACAGCCTCTGGCTCAAAAGTTTGTGCATTCTTTGTACAAGAAGCCATGATGCAGCTTGGCTTTCATTCATGAAGCATTGCCATCACAGCCTAAGACATATGGAACCTGGGAGAATGAGGAGAACAGGATAATTTCATGTGGCTCAGAATTCTATGGTGGTGAGTCCTTCTCTTGTTAGCTTTCTTAATACTTCTTTTGTATAAGAGTATGGTAGGCATGTGTGTATGCATGTGTGCATGCATGGGAGTATATTTGCATTGGTGTGGATGTGTGTGCTGGTGTTGTGGAGACCAGAGTTCAACCTCAACTGACACCCTCAGGAACATCTGTCTCCTTTGAGGCAAGGTGTCTCATTGGCCAGTAACTGACCTTGAATACGAGTCAATGAGCCCTGGGATTCTCCTGTCTCCGTGTCCTCAGGGATGGGATTACAATTTGATGCCCCATGCCCAGAACTTTAAGCGAGTTCTGGGATTCAAACCATAGGTTTTCATGCTTGTGATGCAAGCACTTTACCAACTGATCTATCTCCATATGCTCTGCTTCAAAATTCTAATGCACTCTGTCCATGTTTGCATGTTTTCTGAGATGTATATAAAGTAATTCCTTGGTTTTTCTGCAGGTAAGATATTCACCTAACCCTGGCCTCTTTCAGTGTGATCAATTTTGATTTGAAACCATCTTCCTATGCATGTTTTTTTTTTGAATTTTATTTTCCTCTGCTTGGTATATTTCTGACCTTCTTGTGTGGTCTAATTTTAATTTACGGGGCGTTCTCAAATATTATTATTTTCTCTTTATATGTAGCATTTAGTTTTGGATTTCTTGGGATTTCTAATTCTTTTTTATAATTCTAGTTTGTTGTCCTATGCTTACAGAAACAAACTCAAGTTTACTTATTCTACTTATATATATTTTAATATAAATTTATTGTCCATAATGAGTTACATTATTTAGTGGGCAAACCATGAGTTGTTATCCCAAGTTCCCCAATTCCCCCCCCCCTCCCTTTCTATTTGAAAAGAAAACATTTCTTTTGTTCTTTGTCTTTTTGCTCTCTCCCTCTTCATGTTGTGCATTTGGGGAGATGTATTCAATGTGTGTGTGTGTGTGTGTGTGTGTGTGTGTGTGTGTGTGTGTAGCATTTATTTATTTATTTATTTATTTATTTATTTATTTATTTATTTACATTGGTATTTGTTCTGATTGAGTAGCAACTATCCCCCAGCGGCTTGTGTGTTTGAACGTGTGATCCTCATCGACTTGCACCCTTTGTGGACATTGCAGGACATGTACAATGTGACTCAAGTTTGAGCAAGTGGGTCACTTAAAAATATATTCTCCACCCACTTGTAGAACAAGGTTGCTCTACTTCTAGTTCTACCGAGGTGAGATCTATTCAGCCTTCTCCTGCTGCCATGAACATCCTTCTACCATAGTGAACTGCACCACTTAATCCACGAACTAGAATAAACCTTTCCTTCAGTCAGATTTTTCATATATTTGTTCACATCAGTAAAAAACATAGACTAATATGGGGAATTGGTCCCAGGACTAGTGTGATTATTCTGATTAATTCTGGCCATTAAGCCCATAGGCCTTTGGGGCTGTTTGGTGGGACATCTGCGGAAGAGTTGTGAGCTGGGGACTAGAGAAGCCCTAGAAGGTGGTAAGCAGAGCTTACTGGGCCATTCTCTAGGAATTTAACTATTAATAAAACTGTGGACATTTATGTCTGTATATTTAAATTGTGAGGCTGAATTCAAAGACTGAATTCAAAAGTAATGTGCTTTTTTCTTTGGCAGAAGACATTTCAAAAATAGCCTTCAGAATGTAGCATGGTTTTGCTCATTGCATTTAGCCTGGTTACAGTGAGATTTCTGAACAGCAAGTGGAGCTGAAAAATATAAAATATGTCCAGCTTGGAAAGGAAAGGAGCAGAAATGAGGTAAGAGCTGTGTTCAAAGTGCCTGAAGCCAATGAAGAGCTAATCACTAAAGAGACCAGCACAGTTAAAGAGAAACCTCTCTCACTGCCCTGGAAAACAGGAATGGTGCCTTGAGGATAAATTCTAGTCCACTAAAGATTTCAGGATATTAAAAATACAATCATGTTGAAAGGAATCGCTGTCTAGGGAATACTGTTTGAAGAAGGAAACATAGAAAGTGATCCTGAGGCTCAGCAATGAAGACACACAAAGGCCACTGCATCTCTGGTCCAAGGAAGCCAGGCTAGATCTCCAGCTGGCAGAATTAGCCAACATCATTCACATATTGGTGATTTTACAGACATGCAGAAGCAAGAGTTATGGTATCATGGATGTTAACATGAGTATCCAAGAAGCTTCGAAGGCTAGGCGATGTGCAGTTTGCTCCAACTTCATGTTGAGCTCATGAGTGGAGCTTTTCAAGGGAGCATGCATGTATGCTATAAGTGGCATGCCTATTGGGCTGTGGTCAGCCAAGCCAGTGGGAGCCCTTAAGATGTCACAATGATCTCCTTGTGTTGGATTTGGTCTACATGGGCTTGTATTTCCTTTTCACTAGGCTTCAATCTTGCCTTGGTGTGATCTTTACTTTCTGTTGCTCCCCCACCCCTGGCCCGGTTTACTCTCCTTGGAATGAGATTACATAACATATAATCTCACTGAAAATAGAGCAAAGAGGCAGCATACAGAATGAGAGAAAATCTCTATGAGACATAAGTCTGACAGAGGATTAATATCTAGGATATACAAGGAAATTAAGCAACTCAATCAAAAAATGGGTTATAAAACTGAAGAGAGAATTCTCAAAAGAAGATATACAAATATCTTGCGATGATCCTGTGTTTTGTGCTTGAGTCCATTTACATGGTCTAGTACAAAAAGAGTTTAAATGTATGTACAGTTTATAAAATGTCCCCTTTAATATCCTTTATTGAGCATATAAAAATAGGTATTAAAAAAGTTCAACATCCCCAGTCATCAGGGAAATATAAATTAAAACTACAACCAGACTCCATCTCACTCCAGTGGAAATGGTTACCATCAAGTAATCTAATGACAACTAATGTTGGTCAGTGTGTGAGGTAAGAGGAAGCCTTATCCATCCATGGTTGCTAGGTTGTGCAGTCATGATGGAAATCAGCATGGAAGAGCTTGCTGCTTGCTGAGACAGATTTTATATATATATATATATATATATATGCCTACCACATGTCTCAACGTATATGCTAAAGACACCATACTTTACTGCAAAGATACCTACTCATTGGCTTTTATTACTGTTCTATTCACAATAACTAGGGGGTCAGAACCAGCCTAGATGCCCATCAACTAATGAATGGACAATGGGGATGTGATCCATGTATGTAAAGGGGTTTGTTCAGTTGTAAAGAAGAATGAAAGTATGAAATTTTCTGGAAAAAAAAAGTGAATGGAACCGGAAAAGATCATACTTAGTGAGATAACCCAGGCTCAGAAAGTCAAACACCCCATGGTCTACCTCATATGCAGAGCCTAGCTTCAAAGTTTTAGATTTGTGTGAGTAGTGCTAAGAGTCAATAGCAGAGAAAAAGAAGCTAGAAAGGAGGCCATGAGGGACATAGATGGAAGGAGAGCTTAAGGGAAAGAAATGATAGTAGATAAGTCAGTAAGGGGAGGAATTCTGAGGGTGAAATGGTATATGTGGGTTCAGGGGAGGTGTATGCATGAGAGGAAGTGCTAAGAGGGTTAATCAAAGTAGAGTATAAATAATTCATATAGAAACACATGTATTTGTTATGTAATTAAAAATATATTTGCTTAAAATGTCCCATGTGGAAGGTATAAATTATGTGCTGAGAAGCCAAAGATTGCCACAGAAAACTTTCAGAGTCAAGGTTAGGATCCATCCCAGTGAGATTGCCAAGGGTCAAAACTAGATGATGAGACCCTATTGCTGAAAACACCACCCTGAGAAATCAAGCTATAACTAAGCTGGAAGTCACCTCCCTGCTAACTAGTGGTCATATCGCTAGAAAGTGCTACATAGCCTCCTGGAAGGAGAAAGGTTATCAATGGACCCCACAAGCTACACAACTGGCCTTCCAGGCAAGATGCACCCATGATTGCAATAATCACATATACAAATCTGTTTTGGAGGCAACTAACTGCTCTCTAATTTGACCTGAGGCTTGCTCCATGAGAGAGAATTCATGCATGGTATTGAAAACTTAAAGTCAAAAGCCTATGGTCTGGAGGATCATCAATCTTAGGGGAATATTTACTACTATTGTTTGACTCCAGGGGTATATAATGTCCCCCAAAATGCCCTCCTAATACAGGCATCTATGCATATATTAGTTCTGCCTTTACTTTTGGTTAGAGAAATCCCACTTTTCAGATAGCAATGAGTGATGGTGAGGAAGCGACAGTTGAGTATTCAGCATTAATAAGACACTGTCATACTGTCCTGTAGATCATGGATTATAATTGAAAAGGAGGTAGAAAAAAATGCAAGCGCTAAAGTATGGGGAGGAGTGCTTTGGAACCCTGACTTTCAGACATAAAGTGATAGAAGTATTCATGAATTCACAGTGGCTGTCATTATCACCACGTGATCTGCATAAAATTGGACTCACCAACAGATATGTCATGGGTGATGGAGAAGGGCAGAAAGAAAAGACATCAATATAGAACATGGAATAGTGGGTGAATAGAGGGTGCTCAGTGGAAGGAAATGGGGGAGAGGGACAAAGGAGATGGAAGAGGGGAATATGTAAATTTTCAATAAAATATTGTTTTTATTTTTAAAAGAATAATCAAGGAGAGGAGAGATGGCTCAGCTGTTAAGGTACTTCCCCATAAAGCAGAAGGACCTGTGTTTGATTCCCCAGTACCCACATAAAGCCAGATGTACTAGTTGGCACATGTATCTGGACTTTGTTTGCAGTGGCTGGAGGATCTGGCATGCCCTTTCATTTTCTCTATCTCTCTTCTCTGTCTGTTTCTCTCACTCTCTCAAATAAATAAATAAAATATTTTAAAAAGAATATTCAAGAGTAAATTTCTTCAAATAAATTTCTTCTTAACAATCTATGAGTTGAAGTTGAAAATTTACAAAAGTCTGGTTTCTGAGACAGAGAAAAGAAAAGCTTATCACAAAGAAATAACAAAAATGGACAGTTTCTGTGAAGAAATTATCCCAATATCAAGCGGAATGTCATTTACTAAATTGCACCTTTCCATAAAGGAAAATCCAGACTCATTTATAATTATTATAACACTACAATGGTGATGGATACCACTCCTCCACTTGAACTCCATTATGAAGTTGTACATAAACTCCATAATGTTGTCTCACATCCCTGAACAGATTTTCTCAAAGAAAACTGAAAGTCCTTGAGGCACAGAAATGAAGGTGGACCAACAACTTGCAGTACTATCTAGGAATAGGACTTGATGGCTGACAGCATTTTCTAAGCAAAAAAAGTAAATAAAATTAAATAATGCTTTTATTCCTACACTTGCAAGGAGATACATTCTGCCAAAATTCCTGATGGTTCTTGGAAGCAGATCCATTCCTAATTGATGTCACTCTTGACTGGCATTTCATAGATTATGAGATCCTAGTTTAAAATTCAGCTAAGCCAAAATCAACCTGAAAACTCATGGAAATTACATGGGAGGAAATGTATTGTTTTAGGTTGCTAACTTTATGCTAAAGTGCTTTATAGCAATGGGTTATAAAGCATGTCTAAAGTAACCCAGAAAAACTCAATTGTGTTCCAAAAACTTGTCCTTGCTTCCCAGGATAACATATTTGTAGTTTAATATGAATTAGTAATGTTTTCACTTGGGTCGAATGACTACTTTGATTATTCCTGGAGAGGTGTGGGATTAATAATGCAGGTGAAGACTGGTTCCTGTACGGTGATCAAAGAGAAAACCTAACTTCCCTTTCTCTCTTTGATATTGATAGCTAACTTCTGAATCTTTCACTGATGTAGCATGAAGATGGGCAAACTTTTCTTTCGCATTTTTCCTCTGGTCAGGCTCACCTGCAGGATCTCACCGTTTGGCTCACCTTTCCTGCTACATCCAGTTTACATCCAGTTTTAGGGAAGACATTATTCCAAATAGAAGAAATTTTGAAATTCCTTAAAAAAATTAGCTTGGCAGAGCAAATTCCTTTGTACACAGAGAGGAATTTTCTGGTAAACACAGACAGCTTTTTCTCTAGTCTCTCGGGAAGTATTTAGTTTCATAGTGACTTCATGTAATTTCCATTGGATAATTTTCTGAACTCTGTTAATTACTTTTAGTAATTCTCTCAAAAATGGATCAAATACCATTAGAAATTATAATGATTTGTCATAAATTACCTTGCCTCTCTAACCCAGACCTTTGCAGCCTTTGCACGAGAAAACATTGTTCACACCAGGCTGTGCTGTGCAAGCCCTAGCCACAGGTACAAGTCCAGGTGCCTCTGCAGATAAAGGTGACTAATTGGGTTGCTGCTTATTCTCAAGGAAGTAATTAGGCATCATTAGGGTATTATTTTTTAAATTAGGGCTCGCATTCATGTGGAATTTCTATAGTACTCTGTCTTTTTAGAAACAGTCCTGAAACTCATTCATTAGTCCAAAAAGAAAAATTAAATGCCATTATTAAGATATGCCTTCCTGAAAACATGGCCAACAGCAATTTGGTCCCAAATTTGTCAGCTTCACACAAAAGGCAATTTGAAAATTAGCAATCAATCTCTCAAGGTGATTGCTATCTGCACTTAGAGTTGTGGGTATAAAAGGCCATGGAATCTTTATCCACAAAAGGAGTCTCAACAAAAATCCACATAATTTACAAGCTGCTGAGGATCCAAATGGTTTAAGGTGCACTTCTGACCATAGAGGGCCTTCTTAAGCCTTCTCTGGCTGGTCTCCATAAACATTTGAAATGATATGCTTTCATGAGCAACATTGCAACAGAATACCAGGGGGCTTTCTTATAAATAAGGAAACATCGCCATGAGGAGGTCAAAGATATGGTCAATGTGAGATTTGAAGAGCTATGAGAACCTTCCTTTCTGTTCCAAATGATCACCCCATAATTACCAAAGCTGCTGACACTTTTGAGTAGAATTATGAAGGCTTTTGATGTTTGGGAGTATGGATACTGATCATTTATTCTCACTTGTGACCTTTTTCTTTCAGGTTTCTTGAGGTAGGGTCTCATTCTAGCCCAGGCTGACCTGGAATTCACTAGGTTGTCTCACAAACTCACTGCAACCCTCCTACCTCTGCCTCCAGGATGGTGAGGTTAAAGGCAGCCCCACCAGCCCCGGCACCATTTCTTTTGTTAACCAGCTTGCATCTTTAGATGGCGTATCTTAGCTAACGCATGATTTTAAAAAATACCTCAATTTCTTCCTGTATACAGTGGAGATATTCTGTTATGTTTTAGATGTTATAAGATTTAAATTAATTACTTCCTACATAGCATTTAGAACATCTTCTGACAAATAACGAATGTATAACATGTGAGCTGTTGTGATTTTAGTATTATTATTGCTATCCTCATTGTCAGCTCCTAATTATCAATGTATCTCCCTCAAAAATAGCTGCAGACATTTCAATGGGTAGAGTAATGATGTTCACAGATGGAGCCCTTAAGAGGTGATTATTTGCTTAAGTCTCCTTCCCTCTCGAAGTACTTACATCTTTAACCCAGTAGGCTTCAACAAATGTTCAGCCTCCTGGCCCTTTAACCTTTCAATATGTGTAGAGACAATATTCCTCTTTATAATACACAGTCCTCACTAGAATAATGAACTTACTGATGTATCTGATTTGAGCTTTATTCCAAACCTGTGAAAAATAGATTTTTATTCTACATCAGCTACCTGCATTTTGTTATAGCAGCACAACATGGACTAAGACACTAATCTAATAGATGCTATTTAGATATCCAGAATATAGAGTATTTTCATGTATATCATGCATGACTTTGCAAGTTTCCAAATATTTAAAATTTTAAAAGTTAATTATTACATTTTAAACTCACTATAATGCTCATTTGCTCATGACTTCCATACTATATCAGAATTCTAGAAAATTAGATTATTTATACTTTTGTTGAGAAATAAAGTAGCACAAGGGGATTACCTCAGTGGTGATGATCATACCAGCACACGAGTGTCTACAGACACCTCCTGCCATTCCTCATCTACTATGGCTCATATTCACAAGCTTCTACCTAAAGTCCTTCCCCTCATTGGGAAACAGAATTCCATATCCGTTAGGAGACTCACGGACAGTGCTCCACCAGTTCTGTACTGGCTGTCCCTTCCTTCATATTACTCATTTTTATTTCTTGGAGAATTACTACCACCGGATGTAGCTCCCACTTTTATATAATTATCTCTTTGTAAAATGCACAACTAACCTGCTTTCCTTCACAGTTACAACTCCATTTATTTTTTCTCATTTTATATCAAAATTCTATATCAAAATGGTTGCTTAGGATCACAGTTTCCACTCCTTTTCTCCAGTATTTGTCAAAATTTCTATGGAAGGAAGGAAGGAAGGTGCCTTTTAAATTAAAGTTCCTAAAGTATCCTAAAGGAATACCCTACTTTTCTCCCATCAGCATTTGAAATGTTCTATTACACCATCCTCACTTTTCTTAAAGGACTCGATTGGCCCATTAGCCATTCCTTCCCAGTACTCATTGCCTAGGTGGTTGATGTTTTCAGGTGTTTCAAGGAGCTCTGCAACGGGAACTCAGAGTTTTTGTCTCCAAGTGCCCTGCAGACAGCTCTATTTGGATGGTTCACGCACATGGATATCGTAAACTCAACTTTCCCTAGGAAACCCAGTGTTCCAGTGGTCATCTCCCCCATTTCAGATTAGGAAACTCTGCTAGGTCATCCATTTAGCTACACTTTAACATGCGTTCATTAGCAAAGAGTAGCAAGGCGCTTTCAATAGCTTTAGACTAAGAAAAATGACATTCCAAATATTATTTTTGAATTATATTTCTCTTCAAATAAATATGAATTGGAAGACGGAAAACAACAAAATGATTGAAAGGCCATTGAAGTCATCTAAGAGAAATAGGATGTAAGAGTCTAACCTTCAGCAGAAGGAAACTGAAGAGAAGATAATAGCAGATTCATTTTGGCTCATACTCACAAGCTTGCAACTAATTGTTTAAGAATTTAGGGGAAAAGAAAAAAGCTTTGAGGTCCAGCAAATCAGAGCATGCAGATGTTGCAAATTTGACTATACTCCACCATTGGGTAGTAGATCTTTAGGAAATTAAGTAAGAAAATACACTTTCTGATTCTAGTTTTAGAAATATTCAATTTGCTAAATAGCATTTTTCAATTTAATTCTTCTTTTAAATACTCAGCCTTAAAGAGATTTAGTCTATGAAATAAGAAAACACCTATAAATAATAAGTCAGGTGTGTGTGTGTGTGTGTGTGTGTGTGTGTGTGTGTGTGTGTGTGTGTGTATGTGTAGAAGTGCAGGTGTCAGGGCATGTGGATATTAGAGAACTACCTCAGGATTTTTTTTTCTCCTCCAACCTTGTTTGGAACAGGGTCTTTTTTTTTATTGATTTTTTTTTCTGGTGGGACAGTCTACCTGGTCCTGGAGCATCAGGATTCTCCTTACTCCACCTCTGATTGTTTTAGGTACACTGAGATTAGAGATGAATGTGTCACTTTGTGTCCAGAATTTTTTTTTTTTAACCAGGGTTCTGAGTATCAAACTCAGGTTGGCATGCTAGCAGAACAAATAACGTGAACATCGGGCAATTGGGCAATCTCACCTTAATGCAGTTTTTGCTTAATGATGATAACAGATTCGTATAGAATGGAAAGTGGAGTAAAAGCGGGAAGTGAAGGGTTGGGAAAGAAAGGGGAGAACAAGGAAAGAGAAGAGAGAGGAAAAGAGAAGGCATTGATGTACAGACTATGTTCTGTTGGTCGGAGCCTGTCATGGTTTGATCTAGGTGTCCCCCACAAACAATTGAATGCGTTCTGATAGATCGATACTCAGCTGATGGCAGTTTGGGTTTTACAACCTCGATGAAGCTGTTTTGTTGGGGGCGGGTTTATGGGGTTATAAGCCAGCTTCCCCTTGCCAGTGTTTGGCACACCTTCCTGCTGCTGTTTGCAGTGCTGTGGCAGAGGTGATGTCCAGCCCTCTGCTCATGCCATCGTTTTCCCTGCCAAATGCCAATCCTAATTATCTTCCTTACAGTGAATTTTGCATCCAGATTCACAGCCTACTTATAAATTATTGTCAAATAACATTTAGTGAATGTCATCAGAAATCAAAAAAAAAATATATATATATATATATATATATATATATATATATATATATATATATATACTTATAGAACACAAATATAGTCACATTCATTACATTAAAATGCAAAAGCAAATGTAAAGAAACCCAAAATGTAGAAAATAAACATGTTGAATGAACTACTGCTACTATTATTAAAAATGCAATATCATTTGATACAATTGTTGGGCCCCAGCCTGAGTAACATTAAGCTAAGTTTTAAAATATGAAATAAAGCCAGGCGTGATATAGCTCACACCTTTAATCCTAGCATGGGCATGGTGGCACAGGGCTTTAATCCCAGGAGGCAGAAGTGGTAGCTGATAAGCCTTGATCCTGTTTGTTGATATACTTTGCTCTGCTGTACTCTGCTGATTGGCTCCTGCCAAAAGGTTTGAATCTTATTGCTTGAGAGAAATAGGCTGAACAATGCAGCCTCAGGTTATAAAAGGGTTTTGGGTGCTGGAGTGAGAGGAGATTTGCCCAACATTTCTCCTGGTTGTGTGTGTCTGTCCGACCGTATGCCTCACCTTTCTCCGATGGAGCCCCTTCTCCTGCTGGCCAGTGAGACTTGGGCTATCCGTAGGGGGCCAGTGGTCTGCAACCCCCCAACAACAATGAGCTGTATAATGTGGCTTAGTGCAAGACTTGGATAAATACTAGTGGAATAAAATGAATCAGATTTGCTGATTTTTCAAAAACCAGGCTTTTACTTGAAGGATAAATGAAAACAGCTTTCTAACTTAGGGTGATAGATATCATTAGTCCCAATAATATTGGTGATTTCTTTTGGGAGAGTTCAGTAAGTTTGTTGTGACACGACACCAGCAACTCAATTCTATACAACAATTGTGATTGATAACCACTGCTTCATGAATTGGCCAGAAAGGAGTCTGAGAAAAATCACACCCATAGCTTGCTTTCCATGAGCAACTTTGTAAATGCTAGAATTCTGTATTCAAACTTGCTTATTTTCTCATAAAGATATGTTTCATTCCTTTTAAATGTTTAAATGTTTAAATGTAATTCATGTTAAATGTTAAATTTAAATTGTTCTAAAGGCAAACAATAGTTATGGCTTCAGTCTATGTTAGTTATAAATAATGTGATACATTTTAAGTCCTTTCCTAAAGGCCTGTCCTAGTTAACTGTTGACCTGTCCTGACGTGAGCATAGAAGGCACATTTAGAGAGCCACTCTTTGTCCTTTAAGGTGTCATGATAATACGAAGGCTATTTAAGCCAATAGACTGTGACCACACAGACTAGGATCAGCGATTTATATAAGGAAATCTATTCTGAATCGAGTTTGTGTCTTCCATATTCATTGTCATCTAACTACCATAATTAACTGATCTGCCAAACACTAATATTTCTGCCACCTCTTTGTGTTTTGGCTGAATTCCGAAGACAACATACTCAAAGATGGATTTATTTTTGGCTCTTGGTTCTAGTCCAAGCTAGGCTAATCCCATGCTTGTGCCAAGGATATATATTATGGTAGAAAGGCACAGTGAAACAGAGCTGTTTAGTCAGTGGCTCAGCAAACCAAATTACAAGCTTAAACTCAGTCTTCCTTTTTCCCTTTCATTTGATCTTGACTCCCACCCTAAAGGATGGTGGTGTCATTGCTCATTTCCACAATGTAACAAGAACATACTTTAGTCCACACTACAGAAGAATCACCATTCCTATCTGAAACTTTATACTCGCTGCCTCTCTGTCCAGATTTTTGTCTCCATTCCCCTTTGGAGAATCTCGCTGAGTTTTTCATCCTTAAAATCAATTCCATTGGCCTTTGTCCTGAACCACACAATTAAACAATCACAGAGATGACCTCTGTTCTTTGTTTTTAAATGATGTGTTAGTAAAGTTTTTTTTTTTTTATTACTGTGAGAAATACTTGCTAAAAAGTCATTGAAGGAGGAAGCATCCTTTGTGTTCATGGTTTCAGAGATATATGTTCAAAGTCAATGTCTCTGTATTTCTGGCACTATGAAGAAGCAAAATATGGCATCAGAAACATCTGATGGAGAAGCCTGCTTTCCTCATGGTACCCAGGAAACAGAGTGACAGGAAAGAAGTGAAGAAGAAAATATTGACCAATTTCCTCCATCTAGCCCCACCTCCACCTTACACCACCTCCCAGAAACTATCCTACTATGAATCCAACAGTGGATTAATCTCAATTTGCACAGGACTCTGCCAAAGCCCATAAACTAGGCACTGGTCTCCAAATGAGCCTGGACAATTCATAGTAAAATGACAGAGTCATTTTTATGGGCTATAAATAGGGGTTTTCAAAGCAGAGCAACTGACTAGAGTGGGTTTTCATTATTATTGAGAAAGAAAAACACACAACTACCTCTTAAAGGTGAATCAGACATGACACTTAGGATACTTATCTAGACATAATTGTACCTGGTCATAACTACTGAAGAGTTACATTGCACAGTGCTAGATATGGAGGTTTGTAGAGATAGATTTAAAAGATCCGCCATCACAGACATCAGTTCTGGCTGTGCTGCATCTCTTAAAGTTATATTTTTATGTATGTGTTTTCCCAGACATATATGTGCAATCAAAGTATAATCTTAATCATTTTATTTTATATAATGTTAGGGGATGTGGTATAATTCATGTATTGATAACCACAAATAAGTAATCACAGAATGCTACAAAGATATTCTCTATGTTAGTTAATATCTGAGTAACTCAGTAACTTCCAAATTTGACTAGAACAGTTTTCAGTTCAAATGAGATAGGCAAGAATGTTGGAGATTTAAGTGTGACTCACATAGAGGATTTTTTTATTGTTTGCTTTTTGACTCAATTTTCTGTTTCTTCTATTTGCCTTACCTGATGCCTCTCATTCATAGTAAAGTTTCCAAGACACAAAGTAAAACTTTCAAATCTGTAAAAACCATTGGCACTTTCTGTTAGTTTATTAGGTTACCTTTGTTATCTGGTGTTTGTTTATTAATTTATTTGCAAGGAGAGAAAGAGAGAGATAGAAGAGAGATACACAGAGAGAATATGAATGCCAGGGCCTCCAGCTGCTGTAACCAAACTCCAGATCCATGCACCACTCTGTGCATCTGGCTTTACAAGAGTACTGTGGAATCGAACCCTGGTCATTGCAATTGACCAGGCAAGCTCCTTAACCACTGAGCACCTCTCCAGCCTACTCTGGTGTTTCTTAATACAGGATATGGAGAGAGTGGCAGCTAGTAAATGACAAACCATGGAGTCCAAGAGGAATGGTAGGAAGAATCTGTGGAATCAGTACCAGAAAATCCCAGCATCATGACAGAAAGGACTGGAAAACAAAATGGGCATAAACACACATTTTGGGAGGAGATTCTAGATACTTCCCCTTTAAAGTTTTTAAAAGCCTTATTTTGTGAATTCACTGATTCTTGAGAGAGGGTAATCAACCAAAGCCATTTGATGATAACTTGATCATTTATGCTTGCACTATCTTTTTTTTTCATATTAAATCCACTGAAGTTAATGTGAAGAATATAGAACTACCTGAAGTATAATAATTAAGCTGTGACAGCTATTCTGTTATGAAATACATTTAACAATTAATGTCATGGATTAGATTAATTACAGATCATTTAAATAATACTGTTTTGAATTTCAGCAGAATCATTTATTGTTAAGCTTTAGAACACTTTAGAAAGGTTTCTGAATAATGTTCTTAATACATGCAACAAAAAGCTGTTTTAAAAACTTTAACTTTATTAGTGGGCACTGTTTACTTTTTTTCTAGTGCATTAGATAAATTTATGATATAAGACATATAAAATGCTGTTGTCATAACTCATAACCCACAACCCACATCTCCATGGTGAATGGTGGGAATCCCAGTAAGAATCCCAGTGGTGTGAGAGCTTGCAGGAGGGAAATGATGGTACCAACACATGATGTATCCATACAAATTTTATACTTGAGAAAAATAAAAGAAAATAAAATAAAGAATAGCATCATTGCATGAAACTTTTACTCTGGGAAGAGCCAGGCACACATCTATTCACCCCAGAATGGGCACAGAAAACAGATCAAAGTATGATTGCATTAAAACTAGTTTTGATTAAACAATAAGTTCATTTGTGGTTACTTACAGAGCAAAATGAGAGGTTGCTTACAGAAGTATGGGAAACTAATGGAAAAGCCCACATCACCACAAGTTACACATCATGGAAGCTGCACATCTGCACCACACTGCAAAGTGGAAGGGAGTCTTCCCCAAGCGGATGTTTACTGCTTCTATGACTGTGGGGAGGGTCTTGTCACCATTTAAGTTTCAGCATTCCCAGACTTGTTTAACTCATGAAACCCCCTCTGGGAGAAAATGTTCCAATTCAGAAAAAAAAAAAAAAACTATACAATGATTATGGACTGGAGAAATATTTCAGTTGCTAAAGTGCTTGCCATGAAAGTGTGAATACCTGTGTTTGGATTCCTACCTCCCACCTGAGGTAGCTAATCTGTGCATAGTGGCAAGGAAGACAAAGACGATGAAGCCATAGTGTTCTAGTTATCATCTTGTTGTTGGGATAAAGCACTAGATCAAAAGTAACTGAGGGGAGGAAAGCTTATTTTCATTTTTATTTTACTTAATTTAGGCTTACAGTCTTGACTGGAAGCTCCATGATGGCAGGGAAAAGTATAGGCAGACAGAGGCTGGGTAAAATTTCTGCCACACCAGGTGGAAAATATCAGCAGGAGGGTAAGCCAACACCTATATGGCCATCTCCAACAACACACCTTTTCTAACCTGTCTCTATCACCCAAAGTGCCACCAGCTGAGGACCAAGTATACAAAAATGTTAGTTTATGGGGGACAATTGATCAAATGACCCCTCAAGGGAAGATCCCAGGCCAGCTAGCTGGGCCACTAAAGTGGTGGTTAACAAAAGATCCTGCCTCAAACAAGGTGGAAGGGTGGAACAGGCACTCAAAAATTATCTGTTCACCATGTTGCATACATCATGACATACATGAAAACACAAACACACACACACACACACAATCAGAAACATTGTATATCACTACATAATTATATGATGACATGTTAAACAAACTTCTAGTGTATGTCTGGTTAATATTCATGTATATTGCAATAACACTGAAGTTCATGAAAATCCTTAGAAGACTTAATAGAATTGTGGGAATATCTCATTGGAAGAACACTTGCTTATCTTACACAACCCTAGATTTCATCCTCAGCACTGGAAGTAAAAGGAAGATAGAGGAATAGGGGAGGGGAGAAAGGGACGGAGAGAATGGAAAGAAGGAATGAAGTAGGGAAGAAAAAAGGAAGAAAGAAAAGAAGGAAGGAAGATGTTGTAGTCAGCCACACACTGCTGGGATGAATCTCCAAACCAGGCACAATTTGGAGGAGGAAAGTATTTATTGGAGTAACAGACCCAGGGGAAGTTAAGGAAAAAAGGCTGGCCCCCTTTCACAGATCCAAGCAGAGACAGAGACAGCACCTCCAGAAGCAAGCACACTGTAGCACTATAATTCACAAAATGCAGAACTGCCAGACCTGGGGTTCCAGCTACTGTTTTCAATATGTATCCTTAGAATTTTACATCCAATTTAGAAAGGGTGTCATGACCCCTGGAGGCCAGGCCAAAGTGACACTTCGTCCAGCCAGAAGCCTGGAGATAAACACAATTATAATAAATTCTATTGTGGGACATTTACTCAAAACTGCCACAATCCACCCCTGACCCTGAATAGAATTATAATTATCTTTATTATGTTTAGTCAAACTTTAAAGATCCCACAGTCTTTATCAACTTTAAGGCTGTTCCAAAGTCCCAAAGTCTTATCTGAAAGTTAAGATTGTCTTTTAACTTTAAATTTTGTAAAATCATAACAAGTTATGAACTTTTAACATATAGTGGCACAGAGCAAACATGTCCAACTGCTATGAGGCATAATAAGGAAAGACTGGGCCGAGGCAAACTCAAAAAAACATCAGCAAATATCCGCATCTGCAATTCAAGTTCCATAGCACAGTGACAGATAGTTTCTGGATTTTTCAATTTTGTCTCTCCAGCTTAGCTGAGTAGCTGGAAAAACTTCCATCCCGAGCCAAGAGTGCTCCATTGTAGCCCTTGCACAGTCCTGGTATGTCCAAAATGTCTTCAGGTCTCCATTGCAAGCTACGGTCCACCTTTCCATGGCTTCACTTGTCAACCAGGAACTCTATGCCCTGTTCCAAATATTGCATCTCAGTAGTGTTTCCTGGAACCATGTGCACTTCTTGACCCACTCCATGCATGCATTCCTCATGCTTTCAAACGCAGTACTAGGTATGCAGGACACAGCCATGTTGTTAATTCAGGGACAAAATAAACATGACCTTGAAGAGCAAATTCCTTTCTTTCAGCAATTTCCTTTTCAAAGAGTTTGCACAGTACATCTTTCTGTCCTTCCTGGGTAGAAACACCTCAGGCATCTCTCAATTGTTTCAATGTAAAGCAGTTGGGCCATTATCAAAAGCCAGTCTCTGGGCCAGTAATTTAAACTTGCTTTGAGGTTTTTCCAACTTCAAATCTTAAATTCTCAGTCCCATATCTGTAGCCAAGCACACATTCCATTTCTTAAATTCAGCCTTGGTCAAACTCTCTGGGCATGGGCAGTAGGATGCATCTACCCCTTGGCCCAGACACACACTTCTATTAAATTTTTATGCAGTCTCTCCTTCCCCTTAGAAAGTTCACAAGCCTAGCCTCCAAATGCAATTCTCTCTGCACTGAGAATTTCCAAATTCTCACCAGAATAGTCCATAAAACTTGGCTTACTGCTCTGGAAGGCATCTTCCGTTATAAGTACCAAGTCCATCTCAATTCCTCTAGCACACAAGTTCCAGAAGACCAAAATTCACATGGTCAGATTCATCTCAGCAAATCATCCCACTCCTGGTACCAAATCTGTCATAGTCAGCCACACGCTGCTGGGATGAATCTCCAAACCAGGCACAATTTGGGGGAGGGAAGTATTTATTGAATTAACAGACCCAGGGAAATTAAGGAAAAAATGCTGGCCCCCTTTCACAGAATCAAGCAGAGATAGAGACAGCACCTCCAGAAGCAAGCAAGCAAGCACACTGTAACACTGTAATTCACAAAATGCAGAACTGCCAGACCTGGGGTTATGGCTGCTGTTTTGCATATGTATCCCTAGAATTTTGAATCCAATTTAGAAAAGGTGTCATGACCCCTGGAGGCCAGGCCAAAGTGACACTTCCTCCAGCCAGAAGCCTGGAGACAATTCACAATTATAATAATTTCTGTTGGGGAACATTTATTCAAAACTACCACAGAAGGAAAGAATTCAATTTGTGGAGGGCTGCAGAGCTATCTCATCAATTAAAGGTGTTTGTAGGAAAAGCCTGTCAAACCAGGTACAATTTCCTTGTACTCACATAAGGCAAGATGAACAAAGTGGTGCATGTGTCTAGAGGTCTTCTACAGTGCCAGAAGAGCTGTGGTGTGTTCATTCTCTCTTTGGTATCTCTCTCTCTCTCTCTCTCTCTCTCTCTCTCTCTCTATATATATATATATATATATATATATATATATATATATATATATATCTTTCTCTCTCCCTCTCTCTCTTAAATAAAAATATTTTTACAAAATGAATTATAGATTTGTATGATTCAATAATCCAAAAAATTATTATTAGCTTCAAATTAAGCATAATACAATTCCCATTTTGATTAAAATGATTGTGTTTTATTTGGTCTTTTCCACTGGGAGTTAAAATCTCAATTTGCAGAAACTGAGTTAGTGTTGAGAATTAGTTTTTACATTTCCTCAGAAATAGTTTCTAAATGTCTGAAAATTCATTTAAGATTTGAGCAAATGTGTCTATGGCATGTCTCAGAACATTTTAATAACATTTCATTAATTCAAAATCACAACACTTTTGTTATTTGCTTAAATAAGAAAAGGCTAAGATCTTAGGTTGTTTTATGCATCATTAAATTCTACATAAAATTACAAAGCTAGTGCTTACTAGTTCTTTAAGTTTTCACTTATAACTTGCTATGATGCTTAGAGAAATAGCAATGCTAGATTCTGTGTTAAAAGCAAACTGTGTTTGTGTCAGAGAAATTTAAATCTAAACTTTGGCTAATGTTCCATACTCAGATCACTTGGAATGATCCAGTGTTAGTGACAATGATCTTTCTCTTATCTTCAAGGGGTTATCTTTATTTAAATTCCATATAATGACACTTAAATCATGAATGAAAGACATTGTGATGGCTTTACATACTTGTGCATCTAATTTTTTCATTGAGAGAGAAGGAGTGTTATCTTTCCTTACTTCTGTCTAAAATTTAGATGACTGCTAAAGCCCCTGAAAGATTTTACCATGTGATGAGTTAACAGAAATGAAGGTGACTCCTGAGACTGCTCTGATACATTTGTATTATGAAAATGGATCACTTGGTTCTTTCTTATGCTATATATAATTTTAAGAAGATATTCCAACATTATAGCAGGTTAAATGGCAGAGGCTGAGCAAAGCAGGTGGGGGGAAGTAGGCCCCTGACTTCTTTGAAGCCACCAGATCAGCTCTCCACTGACATTTTTTTTTT
>PVHP010017392.1:0-34338 GCA_004024765.1 Zapus hudsonius | reverse complement strand
ACACACAAATGTACCTGGTACCAATAAAGATAATGATGAAAAGAAACATCCCCACTCTGATGACTGTGTCATCAAAAATTTCCCTGAGGAGGAAATAGTTGACCAAGGCCTTCCCTCATATTGGCTATGGAAACAAGTAGGAGAAATACATTCCAGTCAGCTGTGCCAATAGGTCTAACCTGGTGAGATGTAAGCAAGTTTGGGCTATTTGAAGAATTTATCTCATTAGCAGGTATTCAGCAACTGGTCAGACTTGAGATTTTACAGAAATCCATGGGAATGTTTCACACAGGGAGGGATTTCCAAAGAGAATGGGTATCATATTTTCGAGCTAGTTGCCTCTGGCTTGTGTGTGACAGGTAATCACAGTGGAGCAGAAGTTAAAGCAGGAAGATAGTGAGCAGTCTGTCATAATTCAGGCAAGATGTGAAATGCCTCGATTTCTAGGGTGTGTCAATAGAGGACCCAGATAAGCAGATTCCGAAAATATTATGGAGATTGAGCAATAATAGCAACTAGATGAGATAGACTAAGTGAACAGATGAAGGTAATTTGGGGGTCACTGGGCTGAGGAGGTATAAGGGTACCATTAGCCAAGATTAGAGTTGAGTGGGGAAGAGCAGATGAGGAGAGGTGGTTTTCAAGCTACAAGCCCAGTTTGGCACAGCTCCTCATGCAAGCACACCATAATTCTCCTACAATCACTTTCTTTTCCCCATTTTATAGATGAGGAAATTAATGCAGAGAGTTTGTGTAACTTGGCTGTGGTCACTTGGCTCACTCATTCTAGGCGACATTTTCCCCTTCTACAGCAGCACCACGCTGAAGGTTGAAGAAGTCTAATTCTGGGACCACTATTGACTGCCTGTGGACTCTTTGACATGCCCTTAATGTCTATAAGGCCCAAGTTCTCTCCTCTTGAAATTGAAAATTTTTTTATTTTTATGTGGAGGAGGGGAGGGTGTGTATGTTTGTGCACATGTGTGTATGCAGATACACTCATTCTGTGCACACTCACAGACACCAAAGGAATATATTAGGCATCTTTCTCTATTGCTCTTCCATTTTATTTCATTGAGATAGGGTTTTTCATAGAACCTGGAGCTCACAGATTTTCAGCAAGCCCTAGCAATCCTCCTGTCTCCATCCCCATCAGAACTGTGATTACATTTTACATATGACCACACCCAGCTTTTTCACATGGCTGCTGGGGATGAACTGATGCCTCTTGTTTGTGAAGCAAGTACTCTTCCCCACGGAGCCATCTCCTCTGCCCCTGAAATTTTTCTTATTCAGAGTTCAGAAGAGAGTTAAGTGAAACTAGACAGACAATGTGCATAACATAGAATATAGACATTAGTGATTATTGTAGTTAACCATTTCCAAAGTAAGGACTACAACAGAATTACTATCCTGGCATTGCTCAAATGAAAAACAATACATTTAGTTAGTTTAGTTTCTTCCTGTAGTTAACCTTAGCCCATGGGCTTGGTCTTGTTTCTCACTGACATCACTGTAGACCAGACTGAGAACCCGATTGCCTAGGATGAGGGCTGCACATGGGTGAGTGGATCGGGAAGGAACACTAATTGAGATCTGAAATATAGCCTCACCAAGTAAAGAAACATAAAAGAAAAGATATGAAAACTCTACCATAAGGGTCTGAAATAACCAAAGAAGAAAAGTCCCTATTCTAATCAGGGAAAGTTAGATGCATCAGAAAAAAAAAAAACAATTAAAAACCACATATACTATGATCGTGTCATAAAAATCTTGAAACCAGAAATACAAAAGTGAAAAATATTCAAGAACATGAACTTGTTCAAACTGATAATAGCAATACCTGGAAAAATTCTTCCCTGAAACTACACAGGTACAGAAGCCTCCATTGTGCTAACATAAAGATGCTTGGGGCAATATTTCTCTTCCCAAGAATGAACAATAGGGTGAGAAGGAGGATCATTTTATCTAAGTTATCAAAGTAATGTCTTTTCAATTCTTTTTAAAGGTCAAATAATAATATAAGCATTAATGAAATGACTATATGTCTGTTATGGGGGAAACCGACTATATTCTATTCTAGTGAGATTGAACCTTTAAAAAAAGAAAACTCTCCATCAGATCTTAAATCTATTTCAGCCATTCTCTGGGATTTCAGAAACTCACTGGGAAAGACAAATAGTAAAGAGGTGTGGCTAAGAAAGACCAGTCTTGATTTAAATCAAATTCCTATGAAGGTTATGATCACTTCTAAAATTTCCTAAAGAGTTGTGGCTTCCCCTTGCATATTATTTTGTGCTCACTTTCCTTCCTTTTCCCAGACATATCCTAAAATCTAGACAAGTAGGAAATGCCTTGGTATTGGCTGAAAACAGGAAAGAAGAGAGAAACTCTATTATGCTTGTATCTGGTTTTGATGAAGAAGAAAAGATAGAAATTGGCTAGGCAGTTTAAGTTAGCAAGGCCCCAAAAGTGAACAGGTGATTTGTTTTGTTTTGGTTTGGTTTGGTTTTCTCTTTGCTAAAAGCAGGAAATGTCCTTGAGCCTGTCAGGGAAAATCTAGTTTTTCCTTATCTCTTTTTTTTCCTAAATGATTTCTCCTTTCCAAAAAACCACATGTAATGTTGTGACTAAGACTATGCCTAGACACTCAGAATGGGAACCAGATTGACCAGCTCCCTCCTCTCTCCATCCAGTAAAGCCTTATGCCTATAATGAACATCAATCTGAGTCACTTTACAGATTATATGCTCAGAACCTCTACCAACTCAGGAGCTTTCTGCTTTAACTTCTTTCATAAGTAATTCTTGCTTAATGGTATTCCATTTCTAGAGATGCCCTTCCCCACCCCCCGCTATACAGGAGCTCTGCCTTCCTTCTCTTAAGCTCTATAGTGAAATTTTCCAAACATCACCTGTGGTGGGTAGATTTCATTTATCTAATTCATGAGACAAGAAAGTAGATGCCCTGAATCAGTGGGAGTTTTCTGTGGTGAGTATCTAGCACCCCTAACTCTTGAGTTAAAATCTCACCCAAAAGCCAAGAATGACTCTATTACCCTCAAAACTCCCCAAATTCCTATCCCATCAGGAGGTCTTGCAAAGGACAGAAACCTCTGAGGGGAAAGAGAGATGGTGGCCAATACAGAGATCAGGCTGGTTCATCCTGCGGACCCCTGGCAAAGAAGACATGAAAAAGGGGCTTGCCTGAGTGAGTCTGCAAGAATATGGCCCAGCCCAAAGGCCCAAGGGATTTCCTTTCACAACAGGCAGCCTGGGATCATGCTAAGCTGCTAGACTAGAAGCCAGAAATCTTTAGACATTAGCCCCAGGTCACTTGACCTAGGACATGTTGAGTGAAAGGAAAATATTCATACTAATGCTGGATTCACAGAGCTCCCTAGGCCTATCCACACAGCCTGGTCAGTGTCCATCCTCTTGGCACAGACACAAAACAAGGCTAAAGGTAAGCTGTAGCACAAAGACAAAACAAAGGATGTGTAAGTGATTAGGAAGAGGGTAAGCTAGGCCATGGGGGAGAAGTTTACATTCATGATCACTGAGAATTAGAGAGGAAGTCATAGAGGGACTTTGCGAAGACTTTCTGAAACTAAAACACTCTATCCCTTTTTACCCTAGGCTGCCACCCTGGTCCCCACACTCATCTATTCATGATGAGAGCTTCTCTTATTCACTTCTTTGAAAACCCTGCTGAATACTTTGCGTATACACACCCATCGAGTCATCAAATATCCTAAGACAATGAGGAAGCTGAGACGCTAAATGATGCCTTCAAGGTCACACACTAATAAATAGTGGAGCCAAAATTAAACTCAGTCTACCTGGCTGCAAAATCAGTGTCTCTCACTCACAAGCTAGAGGGACGAATGCCGTGCTTGAGTGTGTTTGCAGTACAGCAACAGCAGCAGCAGGTGGAAAGAGAGACCAGCCACAGGACAACTTTCTCACCCACGTCTCCAACAGCTGAACTTGGGATCCACCAGGTTCTGGGCCATGCTTTGAAATGAAGTGACCCAGCCTGCGATCATTTCCTCATCCTGTCTGCCTAGTTACACATGAACCTCCTTCATGGTGTGGCTTCATTTCTGCCACTGGGTTTTATTGGTTCCGTTTTCTGCCTGGCTTCACTGATTCTCTTCGCAGCTTTCTGGCTTATCCCTAGCAATCAGGAAGTGAAGGTTCTGTGGTAAGAGGTTACTTAAATACCACTGGTTATGTTCAATGTGTATGGAGGTCTCCTCCCTCCACCCTCACATTAAAAGAGGAATTTGCCAGGAAGAACAAAAGTTACTGCTTCTTTTCTGTTTTATTTTTTTGAGGGGGGTGGGGTTCAAGATAGGGTCTCACTCTAACCCAGGCTGACCTAGAATTCACTATGTAGTCTCAGGCCTCAAACTCACAGCCATCCTTCTACCTCTGCCTCCCAAGTGCTGAAATTAAAAGTATAAACCACCACACCAGGCTTCATGTTTTTTGGGTATATTTGTGGGGTTTTTTTACATCTACATATCAACAACATTCAATTTTCATGTTAATGATGGAAGGAAAATTTAATTGAAAATAGAAAATCAGGGGGCTGGAAAAATGGCTTAGGGGTTAAGGTACTTGCCTGTAGGGCCTAATGACCTGAGTTCAATCCCACATGAAGCCGGATGCACAGAGTGGCACATGCATCTGGAGTTCATTTGCAGTGGCTAGAATCCCTGGCATGCCTATTCTCTTCTTTCTCTTTCTCTCTCTCTCTCTCTCTCTCTCTCTCTCTCTCTCTCTCTCTCTCTCTATCTCTCTCTCTCTCCTCTATCTTTCTCTACTTACAAATAAATAAATTTTTTTAAAAATTAAAAATAGAAAATCATAAATTATCTCCAAATCTCCATCAAAAGCTTCTCTACTACAAAGAAAACAATCAATGGAGTTGTGGAGATCAGGTCATATCCTGCTTTGAGAGTCACTCCATGCTGATGAAACTAGCTTTTAGTCTGTAACTTGCCCTAAGTGACTCCATTTTATAAAACAGAATTTGGTCTCCTTTTGAGTGAAAAAATGCAGAGGCAGAACAACTGATAAATAACTTATTTATGATTTGTGGCCAAATACCCTGATAAAAGCAATTTAAAGAAGGAAGGGTTTGTTTGGGTTTACAGCTCAAGGTTATAGTACATCGTGGTGGGGGAGACAAGGTGACAGGGAGTGGAGCTGGTCACATGTCACCCACAGTCAGGAGCAGGAAGAGAACAGGAAGTGGGGCCAGGCTATTAAACCTTAAGGCCTTCCCTAGGTGAGTGACCTGTTCCCTCAAGTAAGGCTCCATCTCCTAAAGGTTTCACAACCTCCCCAAACAGTTCTATCAACACATGAGCCTTAAAATGCCTTTAACCTCTGAACCATCTCTCCAGCCTCACATTTCATATTCAAACCACAACACCACAAACCTATCAAAGCATATAAAAAACATATGTCACATGGACATACTAAAATCATATTAGAAAAAGAAGCCAAACGCATTCACCAATTAAAAGTACAACACCTTCACCTGGACCCCATTAACACTGTAATGGTGATGGCCCCACTGTGACAGAACAGAGTAAAAAATTAAGAGAAAATTGAAATTAATTTATAAAGAAGCAGCTATTACCTTACCAGGAAGAAATAACCTTTCCTTTGCTGAACCTTAATAGGCAATGCAAACAAAATCTTTCTTACCAAACCCCCATCCTCCATTTTGCCGTCATCCTTAGCATCCTATCCTTTCCAGGTGCTGTTCTCAATCCCAGTGAGAAACGTCCAGTGACACCTTCACCATTTTTCACTCATAAAATTAATGTGCTAACAGGAATACAGGGCCTGAAGGAGAAGTTCAAAGAAAAAGACAAAGCAAATCTCCAACCTACAAGTCCTTGGAAGAACATGCAGGAGAACAAAGAACTTTTCCAAGCACAAGAACCAACTTGTCTAAGGGCGAGGTTCGGCCAGCCACCACCCCCTACAAACCTCTGGACTATATCCCTTTGGAAAATGCCAATGGTTCTATGTGAGGCACAGACTCTACTTCATTTTCCCACACCTGGACTTGACTGAAACTGTCTCCTCCACTAATCTCTGTCTTTCAGTTTGTTCTGGTGGAGATGTCAGGTAGTAGAAGCTCCAGCCCAAGAACACTGACCTGTCATCTGACCACCAGTTGTGTGCATCACAGAATGCACAGGCAGAGGACCTAAAACTGTGCTGGGGCTTCACCTTAGCATGGTCCCCTGCCACTTGGCCATACAAGTCCTGGGATTCTGGAACTGCCTCTGGGCATGATACTTGGGCTAAAAGGAGGGAAAGCCGCCTCCTTCAGCCCCACCCAAAGCTCCTCCTCGTGGGGTAGTTTCTCTCCCCTGCCCATGAAACTCTAGCCTTGGCCTTCACTTGCTCTCTTCCAGATGTCCTGCTTCCAGACATATTTCTTTTAAGCTAGGCTTATGCCTTGCTTATTTCCTCTGAAGTGAAACCATTTCTTTATATGCCAGGACTCATATTTACTAAAATTTTTCTGCTTTCCAATGTCATGAGTCAATCTTTTTTGCCTACTTAACTTATACAATTCATTTCAGTAGATCTAATTCCAGATGGTTTCAGAAATGCTTACTGTTACTTCCACAATCACCATTTTTATTCTTCTATTCATAGACCCCTCTCTAGCCTTCTGCTAACTCCAGACCACCCCATCAGGCCACGTAGACTTTTTTTTATCCTCCTGATGCAAGAATACAGCTATGGGCTAACTCAGACAGCATGAAATGGGGAAGTCAGTGCAATGTGTCAGCTTGAAGCACTTAGAGACATGATCATACCATCCATCACCTAACAAGGCTTCCCCTCTTCCCTTCCAAAAAATTGTCTCTCTGTTCTTAGATTAACTATGTCTAAAAATTGAAAGTAAGAATTTGAAAACATACTTTTTATATTACTTATTTTCTACCACATGAAGTCAGATTCATAACTTCCCCGCATCCTTTCACATCTACCAATCGGTAATGGCACTTTCGGACTCAGAGTCTCTGATTTGATAGAGTTTGACAAAGATTCTGAAGTGCTTTCAACATTTGGATCTGTTTTATTATTTTTCATTTTGCAGAAATTATCCTTATTTTATATATCTTCTTAGGATGTTCATTTGTTTATTTGTTTAAGGCAGAGTCTCACTCTAGCCCAGGCTAACCTAGAACTCACTTGATAGCCCCAGGCTTACCTTGAACTCATGGCAATCCTCCTACCTCAGCCTCCTGAGTACTGGGACTAAAGCCATGTACCATAATACCTGGTTTATATCTCCTTTGACAAAACTACTTTCAATAACATAATTTTAGACCTAGAAATGAAGAAGTTTAATTTTTCAGTTGACTGACTTATTTGGGGTGTGGGGTGTGGGTGTGGGTGTGGGTGTGTGTGGGTGTGTGTGGGTGTGTGTAGGTACACAAATGTCATGGCATACATGTGGAGGGCAGAGGAGAATTTGCAGGTCAGTCCTTGCCTTCTATTTCATTTCAGGCAAGATCTCTTGATGTTCATTGCTCCATACACAAGCTTCCAGGAGATTTTCTTGTCTCCAGTCCCTTCTCACCATTAGGCACACTGGAATTACAGAAGCCCACCGCACTTCCATCTTCTTTCACATGGGATCCAAACTCAAGAGCTCAGAGCTGCATGGTGAGTTATTTACCTACTGAACCATCTCCCAGTTCATGGAAACAAAAATTTGAAGAGATCATCTAATTTAGTAAGAAAGGACAAATTATATCTCTCCTTATTATAGTTTATTAAGAATTTGTTAAGCTCTTTATTAAAGTGACATTATGACCGGAGTTGAGATGTTTATATATGAAGCATATATTAGAAAGCTACTTAGCCTCCAAAAATATAGCCAAGAATCTAAGGCCAGAATTATTAATCATTTTCTATGTTAAATTGGTTTGAACCAATTTGTGTTTGAAGGAAGTAAAGTTAAGATTAGAGCATAGATCAAGATTCCCACATGTGGGTTCCAGCAGCTTGTTGACAGTGATCTTGACAAGGGACCTTTGTCTTAGCCATAGCAGGAGGAAATCAGGAAAAGCCTCTAACTTTTCTCTCAGAAAACATGTCTTACAAAATATTCCTCAGTTTTTCCTCTAACTTTTCTCTCAGAAAACATGTCTTACAAAATATTCCTCAGTTTTTACTATCTTTTCTGCCTACTGCCATAGAACCTGTTAAAGGTATTGACAGTTTTATTATCATAAGATACCAACTTAGTTCTCCTTCAGTGTTACAGTCTCTATTCATATAACTTTTCTCTCAGAAAACATGTCTTACAAAATATTCCTCAGTTTTTACTATCTTTTCTGCCTACTGCCATAGAACCTGTTAAAGGTATTGACAGTTTTATTATCATAAGATACCAACTTAGTTCTTCAGTGTTACAGTCTCTATTCATATAACTTTTCTCTCAGAAAATATGTCTTACAAAATATTCCTCAGTTTTTACTATCTTTTCTGCCTACTGCCATAGAACCTGTTAAAGGTATTGACAGTTTTATTATCATAAGATACCAACTTAGTTCTCCTTCAGTGTTACAGTCTCTATTCATACAGTAGATGAAAATTGTAAAACTCATTTTCCACTATGGAAAAAAAAACCTGAAGTTCTGAATATATTTGATGAGGTAGCCACTGTAAAAGGTATGTGTAGTTAGTAAGTTACTGCAACCCTGTGAGGTACAATTAAATAATTTTATAACAGAAGAAAAATACTTCAAAGCTAGGTGTGCTGACACATGCTTACAATTCCAGCACTTGGAAGATGGAGGCAGGTGGCTGAGGAGTTCAATATCATCCTCAGCTTTATACTGAGTCTGAGGCCAGCCCAGTTTGAGCAGTATAAAAACCCTGTCTCAAAACAAACAAAAAAACTGAAATAAATTTACTAAGACTGTGTCATTCATTTAGTCACCAATTTGACAAATATTGATTGAGTTTATGGGCTGTTCCATACTGGTATTGTGATAATGGAAGAACAGATAGTAAAAGACTATTCAAAAAGCAACCCATCAAATAATGTGTCAGAGATGGGGGAGAGGTAACAAAAGAAATGCAAAGAAGATTTAAAAAATAATAATAATAAATGTTTTAAAGCACAAAACATCACTTGACTTTAATGAACACAAATAGATAAATAAAGTCTAGGTTTGCCATGATCAGAGCATAATACAGAAACAGATAATGGGGTTCCAGACACTCTAAACATAATCCCAGTTTTGCCATTAACTCAAGTACCCACAGTAGGACAAAGCTGAGGACCTCATTTTCTCATCTGAAAATGCAAGGAGGCATGGAGAAAGGAGGAGAAGGGAAATGGATGATTTCTAAATCCCATGGAAGTATAGGGCAAAATAATGGACTATAGAATCAGGCAGACTTGAACTTCAATTCTGCCACTTTGTGCATGTGATACGGTTAGCAAGAATATCCTGAGCCTCCCTGAGTCTTTTACCTTATTTTCCACAGAGAATGATCTGTGGAACAATGATCTCTATTCCACTGAATTCTTGTGTGCTTAAATGATGTCTTAAGGACTAATTTTTGGCAACTGAGAAATGGAACTTTCCCTGCTAACCCTCTTTCAGCAATTTACTCCAGAACGTAGTATGCCAAATTTGTTTAGAAACCACAATCCCAAAACAGAACAGAAACCTACCAACCCAAGGTTCCTAACTGTTGACAAAAATGACAGCATTAACTTTGAACTTTCAGAGAGAAGCTAGTAAGCCATTGGTGGAGGCAGTTAAGAGAACTCTGTAGTTGATAGGCTTGTTCCCTCACTCACTGGGGGGACCAAGTGCTAAGTAAGTTCACAGGCATAAGAAACTTAGTTCTACCTCCTGCTTTCAACTAAACCCATCTGTCCACACACAGTGCAACAATAGATAAATTATTCTACATTGCTGGAAAACTTTCAGCACTTTCCATTACATTTTCCATTAAATTATATATAACATGTTATTCTATTTTATAATGCATATATTCTATTATACTATATTATATTGTTATATTATAGTACATTACATTATATTTATGTATTGTTCTTTACTAGGTAGGGTTTCACACTAGCTGAGGCTGACCTGGAACTCACCTATAATCCCAAACTGGCCTTGAACTCACAGCGATAGTCCTACTGATGCCTCCTGAGTGCTGGGATTAAAGGTGTGCACCAACACATCCAGATTTTTCCATTATAGTTTAATCTCTACAAAAGACTCTGTATGTTCTGTTAGCTCTTTTTAACATAAATGTCCTGTAACAAACTAGAACACTTGAATACAAGCTACCACTCTTATCTTTCATTCCAGGTTCCTTTTTGCTAAATCAGAAAGCCTTCAGAGTTGGGATCTAAAGACCCTACAAGAAAATTGGCTTCTGGTTAGAAACCCACCCTTTACAAATTAGTTTACTATAACATACCCCCCCACCTGCCACATTCTATTTCTTCTTATTTCCTTTCTCTGTAATTATTCCTTTGTAATCTTGTACAAAAAATGGAGGTTAATCATAACCTAAACTACATTAGCCCTTCTTTTGAAGTAGACCAAAATTATTACTCAAGGTAGGGTCCTCATTTGTTATAATTTATGTTATTCTTTTTTTTCACTTAATTTCAACTTACAATGTCTTCTCCCTCAGGAGACAAATATTCTCTTTCCAACCCAGCTTTCATACATTTACTTAGAGATATATGTACTTTTAGATATGTGGAATGATTTGTGTTGGTCTTTTAATTTAAATAAAAGGGATCATTTATAAGAGTTATACTATTTTTTTATATTTTATTTATTCATTTTCAAGCAGAGAGAGAGAGAGAGAGAGAGAGAGAGAGAGAGAGAGAGAGAGAGAGAGAGAGAACACTAGGGCCACCACCTTGTGGGTCTGGCTTATGTGGGTCCTGGGGAATTGAACCCAGGGCCTTAGGCACTGGAGGCAAGTGCCTTAACCGCTAAGCCATCTCTCCAGCCCAAGAGTTATACTATTTTTATTTTATTCAATATTGGGTTATTTGAGTTTTATTCATCTTGATAAATGAAAATCTAAATTGTATTTTTGACTAACTCTAAGAACTCCATAATCTTAACATGTTTTATTTATCCATTGCCTTGCCAATCAAAGGTCATTTAATTTCTAGATATCAGATTCTTCTGTTTAGATCTTGTTATTATAGATGCTTCTTATTTTTATAAAGGTCTAGACAAAAGTCTTTGTAAAGGAAAATGGAATGGGACCTTGTCTTGCCAAGAAACTTTTCCCTTCAGTACATTCCTAGTCTAGTAACTTAATGTCAAAAGGTCATGTTATATCCCAAGAAGCTAGGGAATTTCCTGTAAAACCAATCTCTTTACATACTGTCCTCTGCCACATTTCAACAGTGTTATTGGAATCCCCTAGAAACATCTTGAAAGCCTCTCATCTAATCATGTATTGACAATTATTGAGCAATTGACTAATATGAGGTCTTAGCCATAATTTAGGTTTTAGTACCAGTATTAGGATTTTTATTTCTTTCTCTTTAGGATGGGGATCCTTCTAAAGCCTCCTTATTTCTCAAAAGAATTTGTTTTCTGAGACATTCTGAAATGTGTAATTATTCTAGTAAAATAATTTGTGCAAACCCTTTTTGCTTTCTCACCATAAATAGTATGTCCACTTCTGTTCTACTTTTAGGACATTTCAACATATTTTTATATATCACTTCTCAAAAACAACAAGAATTTTTTTAAAAGACTTAATTATCAGAGATAATAGTTTATACCATTTTCATGTTGCTAATCCTTTCCATCACTTGTCAATCTGATCTTTGATATAGTCTGGGAACAAGCAGTTACCAGTGCCTGTTTCAGAATCTCAAAAAGTCATTATTCACCACAGGTATCTAATTGTATGTATTTGAATAGCTCTAAAATTCATAAATGAAAAGGCAATAAATGATTCAGTTACTTTGCCAGAAACATTTATAGACCTTTACTCAAAGCACTGATCTTTCTCCAATTGAATTGTTGACTATGTAAAAGCTGCTGTCATCACTCCTTCTAGGGACAACAAAGGCTTTCTCTGTAAGTTAAAAGGAGAAATTACATTATTTCATAAGTAAGTACTTTAGAAGAGAATATTGATCCCTCAAGACAACAATCACAAAGTGTTTTTTTTTAATTTCCCTTACAAAATAGAAAACAATCTTTCTCTTTAACTTTGGCATTAATCTGTATTTGACCAAAAAAATTCAGAAGGGCACCAAGTTCACGATTCAGATATGCATTAATAAGAAATTATATTTATCACTTTTGTAACAGAATCTGGCAAACAAGAAGACTAGCAGGAGAGAGAGAGAGAGAGAGAGAGAGAGAGAGAGAGAGAGATGATGGACAGAATGAGAGTCTCTTCTAAGTACAGAAGTATAATTTTGTAGTTTAGAGCCCCATGGAGGGAATGCAGGAAAAAGAAAGTATATATAATCTTGAGTAAAATCCTCATTTTTCTGGTTGCCTGTAAAGAACACCTTATAATGAGATATTTCTTCTTTCATTACAATGCCAGGACTAACCCTCAATAGTGCAATGACAAAGATGAATGTCTTGACTTTTTAAAACGTGTGTGTGTGTGTGTGTGTGTGTGTGTGTGTGTGTGTGCAAACATGCACCATGGTCTCTTGCTGCTGCAAACAAATGCCCCATCTGTCTTCATGTGGGTGGTTAGGGGATTGAACCATGCCATAAAGCTTTGTAAGCAAGAGCCTTTAACTTCTGTCCCATCTCTCCAGTCCCCCCCCCCAAATGTCTTAGGACTTTTGATGATGGAGCTTACATATAAAATAAATAGAAGTGCAAAGGAGTTTTTAATGACTCCTAAATTCCAGGGAGTAAAAAAAAGAGAGAAAAAATATCCTTGGGAAGCTTCAAATGAATTCTGGTGCTGAGGCTGGAGAGCGTCACAAGCCACAGTTCTCTAGCTGATGAAAAACATGAAAGTAACCAAAGTCCTCATCAACTACTGAAATGACAGCCAGGCTAAACATTACGATCCACAAATGCTCCTGCTTTGTAACCCACCTACACACTCAAAGAAATTCAGCCAGGACTTGGATATGTAGCAGCTCCTCTCTTTAGACAGGACAGAAGCGACATAAATAACCTCAGGATGATTTCTTGACAATGAAATAATTCCATGCTTGGGTGGACTTTTCAGTGATGAGTCTGATGCAGAGCCACCCATGCTCTCTTAGTAACTCCTTACTCACACTTCTATAAGCAACCCCAGTAAACTCAACACTTCACTAAGCTAGACTTGGGTGAAATCACTTCTGTGATCTGTCATCAGTGCCCTATCTCGGGTGACTAGACATTTATTTGTTCATGTTTCCCCAGAAAATTGTCACTGATCACACAACAATGAGAAGGCCATTCTTCACAGTGCGGGGGAGAGGAACCTTAAAGGATGAGCGTGTTTACAGGAGTAGAAGAGTAGTGAGTTCTGTTCCGGACATATTAAAATTGAGATACATCTTAAGGCAACAAAAGAACTTATCATCTGCTCTCGATATCAAGACAAAGCTCTTGGTTCATCTCTGAGGTCATCTCTCACATTATCAAATATGTCAAGAGAAATATCCAAAGATAACTTGTCCATTCAATCTCACCAAAACACTCTAACAATGCGGAGAGATATGTCATTAACATGCTGCACATCCTGTTTTTGTGACATCACTCTTGTAGTGTGCCATGTCACTGGGTGAGAGGACACAGGAAAGAGCAATGGTCTTCAAGTCAATGGGAGGATTGGGGCAGATCATTCTTCATTGCTGGGACGCGGCCCAAGGCCATCCACTCATTTCATGGTACATTCCTTCCCCAAGGCACAAACTTGAACATCTAGACATCAAAGCTTCTTGCTTTTATAAAAACAATACCACTTAGTACCAAGACTTAGCATTAAGTCTCTCAAAAGCCTTTCCAACATGGAAATAATAACAATACCTACTTGACAAACATGATTAGCAATAACCACAGTGATTCATGAATAGTAAGCACAATAAACATTGGATGGTGGTGGTTATAATAAAGGTCATACTGATAGTTCACAATCATATGATTCTAAAACTCTTCAGTCATCAAACACCCCTTTATTTCCCAAAAAAAGTTTAGTACTGATAATACTTTGTCATATTCTAAATACTTAAAAGTTGATCATCCAAATATCCATACATAGTCATCTATGAACTATACATAGGGCAACTAGTGGTTACATTGAGATTTAATTTCAACTGCCTTTTATTTCTTTGTTCTATGAAAACATTTAAGTGATCCAACTAAGTTTGATTATTGTAACTTATTAATAAAACTTAGATGAGTTTCTGGTTCGATGTCAATTTAGCTCATCATCTTAAAACAAATTTAGAGAATTATAATTTTAAAATTTTTATTGATCTCACTGGTAGCTAATATTAAGTAGAGGTTAAGAGAAGAAATTTGTAACTTGTACATGAGACTTTCAAGGGTTATTCACTTCAGGATCTATAATTTCTTGACAAAGAACCCAACAAATATTTTTCAATTATTTATCTATCTATATGTGAGGAGATGGCAAGAGAAAGCACTAAAGTATGGGCCCAGCAGGGCCTTCTTGTTGCTGCAAGAGAACTCCAGATACATAAACCACTTTATACATCTGGATTTACATATGTACTTGGGTATCAATCCCAGGCTCGCAGGCATTGCAAGTGAGCTCTTTTACCCACTGAGCCTTTTCTCCAGCCATCAATTTTTTTAAGAATAGAAGGCAGTGCTTGGTGAAAGGTGGAGGAGCAGTGGCTCCCAGAGCTGCACATTGCTACATGCCTCTTTCCATCCCCCTCTGGAACCCGCCTTCTGATAAGAACCCAAACGAAGAACAGACTTCTCAAGCTTAGGAATTTCTCTCTGATTCCAAGAAAAGGGAATGATACGGCAAAGGAGGAGAGCCAGCCATTCAGGAGAGTGGAGCAGGTGGTGGTTGGTCTTGGCTCCCCCATGGACATTTTTGATATGTTTTTTGAAGGAGGATGAGGAGATGCCCCAAAACAATGCAGGCCTTTGCCTAGCACTTAGTTACCCAAGAGAGCTCAAAGATCAGACCCTATTGCTAAAGACACCACAGGCTGTCATCTCCTCACCTGGCAAACCCTCCTGGAGCTGGAAAGTGCTGTGGTAACTACAGTGAGACAATGGTCATCAATAGCATGATAAGCAGGAGACTCTGCAAGCCACACAGTCCACCGACCAGACAAGAAGTGCACTCATGCAATAGTGACACACAGCCTGTGTGGGTAACCAACTGCCCTCTGATTGGACATGAGGCCTGCTTGATGGAAGAGACTGGAGCTGGGAACCAAGTCATGGTTAGAAAAATCACATTACCCAGAGAGAAGCCCTCAGTGTTGCCAGTAGGAGTTGAGTAGATATCCCCATCAAAATGTCTCCAAGCTCCTATGCATATCCCCTTTAATCAAACCTGTTCTCACCCTCAGTCAGAGGATCTGTTTTATTTTATAGACGGCAAAAAATACTGGGAAGATCCATCAACACAAGAAAAGTCAGCCAACTGCTCTGCATGAGATGAGCCAGCTTTACCACATTGACCAGGGTCCAGAGGAAATTGCAGAGGAAGCAGCGACATGGGTATTGCTCCCAATGCTAGCCTGACATCCACATCCAGGAAAACAGCAGCAAACACTGTGCTGACCTGAAACACATCATAAGAGAAATACGAAGGCCAACACCAAATGCTAACATACCCGCCAAAGCTCAGGGTTGTGGATGAGAGCTGTAATACTGTAAGAGCCATAAGATGGGTAGCAATACCCTGAGGCACAGCTCCCCCCAGAGACAGAGGCCCTAATCCCTAATCACCCCACAGTGAACACCAATAACCCTACTGACAATGACCCACAGAGAAATGGGGACAGGTAAGGGGATATATATATATATATATATATATATATATATATATATATATATGCATATATCTGAGAAATTACATATCTCATATATCTGAGAAATTATATATCTCATATATATGAGAAATTATATATCTCATATATATAAGAAATTATGAGTAGATATATATATGAGACTATATATCTCATATATATAAGAAATTAAATTTTATGAAAAGTTAATCTGAATAGAAAGTGATGGATAGACTTGGTTTGAGCTCCAGCTCAGACATAGCAGCTGCGTGACCTTATGCCAGCCAGTCTTTTTAAGTTTCATTTTCCTTAAATGTAAAATGAGAATAATGACAGTTTCTATGTCACGGAATTACTCTGTGGGTTTAAAGGGAAGTGTATGTAAAGGGCATAGCAAAGTGTCTAGAACATGCCATCTCTGTTGTTATTATAACAGTACCATTTTGGAGAAATTGATGCTTAGGACTGAGGCTTCAGTGTCTTGGCATCATTTGTTTTACAATGTAAGAGCATACACTCACAACATTAATCAATTAAACAATCTGTCCCCATTCAAGTTTTTCAGGTGAGTCCCTATTATATGCAGCTCTCTCTCTCTCTCTCTTTTTTTTTTTTTTTTTTTTTTTTTTTTGGTTTTTCAAGGTAGGGTCTTGCTCTAGTCCAGGCTGACCTGGAATTCACTCTGTAGTCTCAGGGTGACCTTGAACTCACGGCAATCCTACTACCTCTGCCTCCCGAGTGCTGGGATTAAAGGTGTGCGCCACCACGCCCGGCTATATGCAGCTCTTTAGTTTAAGAAAGTTTTAGATGGCTAAAAAATAAGTGTCTTATGCTCACAGAAGTAACCCTGACAAAATACTGATGCTTCTACTCTGTCATAATTCTAGTCCTTACCTCTCATGATTAAAGAGATTAGAGAGGCTGGAGAGAAGGGCTTGCTTGCAAAGCCTGACAGCCTGGGTTCAATTCCCTAGTACCCACATAAAGCCAGATTCAGAGTGGTGTATTCATCTAGAGTTTATTTGCAATGGCAAGAGGCCCTAGCATACCCATACTTTCTCTCTCTCTCTCTCTCTTTCTCTTTCTCTCTCTCTCCCTCCCTCCCTCCCTCCTTCTCTTTCTCCCTCTCCCTCTCCTTCTCTGTGTCTCAAATAAATAAAATAAATAAATAAAGAAGAGAGGAAGGAGAAAAAATAATCTTCCTAAAAATCTATCTTAATTTTTTTAAATAGATATGTTGAAAGAATGCTGGATTAAGACTTTTAACAGTTAAATTTTTTATCTCTGGATGAATCTTCATTTGGTTCTTATAAAAGGTTAATAAGGAACTTGAAACTCTGACTATTGAAATTATTGACTTAATTATTAATTGAAATAATTACAAAACGAACTCTTCCACAATCACTATTCTCATTTTTCTTTTCCTTTGTGATAACTATTTACACAATAATAGCTCCTCAGTGGTTTCACACTGCTCCTTTACCCTGAGTCCAGGTTGGAAAAATGCTTACTTGGTTTGTGCAGGAAGATGTTCACATCTATATTTCTATCTGCTGCAGGATGACATGGACACCAGTTAGAAAAGTAGCTCCTCCAACCTGAGGAGGCTGTAAACAGTCCGCACTGAACACTGTGACAGAGCAGTGACTCAGGCATCAGAGGGAGAAGTGATCAGGAGAGATTTCTCCAGGTACCAAGAAACTGCAGCAGGTAGAGGTGTAGCTCAGTGGTAGTGCACTTGCCTCCCATTCTAAGGCCCCAGGCTTGATCCCTAGTGTTAGGGAGGGGGTGCACCAGACATTTCACAGAGCCCCTTGGAGTTAGCAAGCCTCTGTAGATACTTTTGATAAAGTCCTACTTACAATGCGTCTTAGAAGTCATAGATGAGTGAATGGCTACAAGCTTCCAGCAAGGTAAGTTTCAGAATATCCCCCTAAAAGTTTTCATCCTTTCTTTCCGTGGGATCAACTATGGGCAGTGTTGTATAGCAAATTCCTCCCATTTGAAATATCCCCTCCTAAAGGGAGGAGGGGGGCTCAGGAGTCTCAGGAGATGCAGTCTGGAAGGGCTGAATCTTACAAGATCACAGGACCACACCTCAAGGTTATAGGAGCAGTAAACAATAGTTGAAGGGTAAATTGTGTGTTGTATAGCAATTTTCTCTGAATTGAAATATTCTTTCCTTGGGGTACAGGGAAGCTCAGGAGACTCAGGAAGTCAATAAGTCTGAGAAAAAGGTTGCAAGATCCCTACCAAAAGTTATATAAAGGGTAAACAACTTCTTTTGGGGAGAGACTTGGGGGCCTGCCAAGTCACACAGTGGGTTCCAGAGAGGCAGCTTCCGTGAGTGGTCCCCTATGTTGGGGTGGCTTTTAGTGTGCAGCTTCCTTTGAGTCACCCAGACCCTGTAAGCCCCTCACCCTGCTCTGTAAGTAACCCCAATAAATTCCTTGGTTCACCAAAACTGGTTTTTGGGTCTGTTGACTGTGCCCCATCTGTGGTGAATAGACATGTGTGTTCACATCTCCCCAGGAAAGAAGTTTCACAGGACTGGTAAGTGTGAAAGATTCTCTCCCTGCACATTCTGGCATTTAGAAACACTTGCGTTTTTTTCTTCTTAAAACCCATTTGCTCTTTCTTGCCAGATTTGAGATTTTTGTTACTGTTGTTAGTGTTGTGTTGTGTTATTGCTGCTGCTGGCTCCTTGGTTTTGGTCCTGCTCTTCCCTTGGTTATTTACACTTGATATTCCGATCTCCCCTCATGGCCACATCAGCTGTCAGGCCTGCGGTTTCTGTTTTCTTCTTCAAGTTCTAACTTGCATTTACATCATATTCATTCCAATCACAAAAGCAGCCCTGGAATCCCCACTAGTCTAGGAGGGAGGTCATGAGCAAAGACCCTGAAACATGAATGAGTGAACTCATTTAGAATAGATGAAAGCAGCCAAACATTGTACTCAGGCCTGTAATCTGCATTACAGAGGTTGAAGCAGGAGGATTGGGGCAAGTCTAAGGCCAGCCTAGGCTATATAGTGAATTTTAGATGCTTGAGCTTTTCCCTATCTCCAGAGATTCTGATTTCCCTAGCTGAGGAAAAAGTGCTTTATTTATTTATTTATTTATTTAAGTCTTTATTATTGATAATTAGATACAGTGTATAAGCAAATCTTATGGTGGTACCCCCCTTTCCCTCCTCCCTGTCCCCAACCCACTGGGGGCCCTTCTCAGTGGGCTTACTAGATCAGTCCATGGGGTAGAGGGTATGATTCACTCATAAGGTAGCCTGGTTTCCCCCCACCAATTTTGTGTGTTGTTGCTGAGGGGGGCAATGTCTCTGGATATTCTCCCTCACCATGATTCTTACAATCTTTCCGCCCCCTCTTCCTTTCAGTTCCCTGAGTCATGGTGGGTGAATTATTGTCTGTTTTATTGTTAAGATCTTAAGTGTCTCTGGACTTCTGCTTTGGGTTGTGTTGGATATCATTGGTGTCTGTCTCATTGACCTATCCTGGGTTATCTGAGTGGATCTCTTGGCCAATTTGAAAGCCGTTGATTACTCCCCCAGGTTTTGGTGTCACTATTGCACATGTGATCAGTTCTTGACTTGCTGATCTCTCCCATAGAGCAGTGTGTTCAGTATTCTCATGATATTTTTTTCAGTGGTCTCTGCTTTCTCCAAATATCATTGGCCATTTTCCCCTGGCAGCTCATTTGGTGCCTACCAGCACTACACATGCTACCACCTGGGAGCTGGTTACCATTCTGGATCTTGTAGGGTCTCTCGGTGTTGTGTGATGACTTTCTGAAGTTTCTTCAGCAATAGAATCATACCGTTGGCCTGGGGCGGGTATTCAGAGCTTAAATAGAAGCCTGTCATGTTTTGAGGACCTAGTGGGTCTCTTTGATCAGTGTGGGAAGAAACCAATGACTGGGACTGGGAGTTGCAGGCCTGAGCAATTTTTCATGGGGTTAGGCTTCCTCCCATTCTAATCATGGCTCCTCTTACCAGGTGATGCCCACAGCTTCCTCGAGAGCTTACTGTATGACAGTAAGGATTTTATGGTTTTGATGCCTTATTGCTTTAGCTTATTGCATAAGTCCCCCCAGCCTCCCATTCCTTCCCCGCTCTCCTTCCAGCCCCTTTTATATTGTCTCATTTCACCTGTCAGATTTGCTTAGAGTTTAAGCTTACCCTGGTTAGGACCCGCATATGAGGTAGAGTATGTGGTGTGTGAGTCTCTGTGGGTAGCCATGTCTGAATGAAGTTGCCAATCAAGGAGCAGTACCCTGCTAGGATGCTTTTCACATGGGTCAAAAGGAATCTGTCTTTGGTTACATTGTGACTTTGTGCCTTTTTTAGGTTTTATGATTTATGTGTACTTTATTTTTTATTTATCAACTCATCTTAATGCTCCCCAAAGTTGTACATAGACTTTGGTAGTATAATTGGAGCAGAAAAGATTTTATTTAAGAAAACAAAAGCAGTTTTATAATATAAAACCTAATTTCTGGAAATGTTATTGCTGGCCTCTAGAGGGCGCTCAATGCTTCTTCCACCCACCTTTTCCCAGTCCTCTTGGAGAAGCGTTGTTAAATTGGATACTTTATAGCAAATAACACACATTGCATATTGCTGGCTCTCCCATAATGCAAGCAGCTCAATAATATCAACCTGCTCCAAGCTAGTTGGTTTTAGCTGATTGTCAAGTGGGAATTCACCCTAACATTCCAATCTCCTTAATCCTTGAATCTCTTACTCTACATTAAATCAAGACAAGCTTGGCATTTCCAACTCACTTATTACAGGTCTCTCACTCTGTTTCAGCTAACCAAATAAACTGCCCAGTTTTGTTGGGCTTTTACTCTATAGGTGTCATTTATCGAGTCATCATTCAAATGCCTAAATTTAATTTCTATCCCCTACTTTCCTTCCCTGGAGATAAGGCCCATGTCCATAGAGCTCACAGTACTAACCTCTCATCACATACATGATCATTCTGGCATAGCCACCCTTCATCCTGAATCATGTCATTGGCTGGAACTTTCTAGAAGATCACCATGTGTCTGTCACCTAGCTGGTATAGACTTTCAGAAAGTGCCATGCATGACAAAGATATTCCTATTACCTGAGAAATCCCAAGACTATAGAGGCCACTCCCAAACAAATTATTTATGAGACTATGATACACATGTGAGAGAGACTTTCCAAAATATGACATTATACACATTTCATTCCATTCATGAAAAGTCCACAGCATATCATAGCAAATTCAGTGGACACTCTAATCTATCTCCATGATATTAACTATTCTCTAACAAGATGATGTTTTCATGACTGCTTAGTATTACAACATATGGATATGTATAATTCACTGAACCATTTCATGGGAAGCATTTAAATTATTTTCAGCCTTCTGCTATTCTAGTTAGCCTTTAAAAACTTTGTTATTTAAGGATATATATATAATTTTAAAGTTCTATGTCAGGAAATACAGAAGTCTCTGGAGATAAAATCATGGGAAAGAAGTCATTTTCCTGCCATCAGATAAAATAGTCTATTTTGCAAAAAGCACTTATATCAAACTAAAATAAATTGGAATTTACATGATTATGATTTTCCTATGGGAGCAAATGGCAAAAGCTCTATTAGGTCAGTGATCAGCAATATCTTTTTATACCCCTTAAAAAGTCTAAAAACATGGAACTGGGGATTCAGGGCGATATGCACCGGATCCCGTACTCTTGGGCTCCCAAGAAAAGATGCACTACGCAAGCGACTGACAGGGAGTCTTCTAAAAATAGAATCTAGGTAATCCAGAATGGTGTATATTTGTTAACCTATACTGATCTCACTCTCTGATGGAGATTTTGTTTGTATCTTTCAGAATGCAGCGAGAGAGCTGTGGCCCATCCAACCCTACCAACAGACCGCAAGCCAATAGCTGACATCCTGGCAAGAGATGAGCCACACCAGACATACCCTGGAGGATCCATATGGAACCCCACAGAGAATGATGGGGTGAACAAGGGACCCACAGCCACAGCCATTCAATCATCACAGGATAAACCAGTGAGACAGACACCAACAATTTTCGACACAAAGACCCCTAAGTTCTCAACAATAAAGCAGCCTTAATACTCACCCACCACGACTCAGGGAACTGAGTGGAAGAGGGGGCGGAAAGATTGTGAGAGCTGTGGTGGGGGAGATTATCAGAGGCATGGCACCCCTCAGGAATAACATACTTGGGTCAGGAGAACCCATCTGAATACTAGGCTATCCATGGTCCCCTACCACAAAGACTGATCCAGACAGACCACGGAGGAGGATATCCAGCTGACTGGGGATGGGGGGGGGCAATGAGGAATTGGGGATAACAACTCATTGTTGGCCCACTAAACAATGTAATTCATTATGGACAATAAAAATGTCTAAAAACAAAATTTTGTCTCATCAAAAACATGGAAGCTTTTCTTATGTCTAAATAATTGGAAATTGTAGAGTTCTTGTGTATTGTAAATTTTGACATTTTACTTTATTTTGGCTTTTTTTAGGCAACATCTCACTCTTGCCCATGCTGACAAATATTGACATTTTAAACTAAAGCTGTGAGGTAGGAGAATTGCCACAAATTCAAGACCAGCCTGGGGCTACAGAGTAAGCCCAGGTCAGCCTGAGCTACAATGATTGAGAGCCTGCATTATGAAATCTTCAGGGAAATGGATGTATCTGGAAAGGATCATACTAAGTGAGGTAACTCAGCCCCAGAAAGCCAAACACCACATGTTCTCCCTCATGTAATGGCACAGCCAGTAACCAAAGATTGTTACTAACAAAACTTTGGTGCCAGAGATGGGATACCTTCCAGTGAGTTGTTGGCCAGGGAGGTTCCTAGGGTTCCCAAAACATTATAGGCCACTGCCAAAACACTTGGTTGCTCACCAGAATGAGATGGTAAGGCCCTATTGCTGAAGACCACATATGCTTGGGCTGCAGGTCACTGAGAAATCAAGCTGGAGCTGAGCTGGAAACCTCCTCCCTGTTAACCAGCGGACAGAAAACTGGTAAAAAGCTATGGCTGCATGCAGCCCTGTGGGAGACAGAAGTCATCAACGGTGGTGAACAGCAATGGACTTTGCAAGCCTTAATACTGGCTGGCCAGGCCAAATGTGCCAACTGGTGCAATACTGGCATGTCTATTGTGGGAGAAACCAATTGCTCTCTAATTGGACTGGAGGCCTGCTCCATGGGAGGGAAAACATGACTGGTACTGAAGACATAGTCAAAAACCTATGGTGGGGAGGTCATGAGCCCTAGGGGAGTAACATCTGTCATTGTTTGGATAAATGCTCATATTATACCAATCAAACTGCCTTACAAGCAATTTTTTTAATGAGCACACCCAAATAATAATGCTACTCTCACTTCTGGTTTAAGAAACTTCTCTTTTTCAGATAGCAGTGACCACTGGGATAATGCAAAAGCCACCATAGTACTGAGAAGAAATGACAGTGGAGTGTTCAGCACTGGGACATCTCTATCACACCTCCTGAGGCTCAGGGTCTATTGCGGAAGAGGTGGCAGAAAGACTGTAAGAGCCAAAGGAAGGGTAGGATTGCTTACAATGCAAACTTCCAGACACAAAATGGCCTTGATATTCATGACTTTGCAGTACCTGATAATACCTACACATAATGGGAGGGGAAAATGATGACACCGAAAGAAAACAGTGACTAATTGAGAGAAGGAAGAGATATGGGGGAGGGGGATGTAATCATAATGGTTTATGGTCTATAATTATGGAAGCTATCAATAAAAAAGTAAAATAAATAGCTGGCTGTGGCAGCACACACTTTTAAACCCCAGCACTCAGAAAGCAGAGATAGGAGGATCACCATGAGTTTGAGGCCACTCTGAGACTGCCTAGTGAATTCCATTTCAGCCTGAGCTAGAGTGAAACCCTAACTTAAAAAACCAAAAATGAATACATAAATAGGGCTGAAGAGATGCTCAGTGGTTAAGGCACTTGCTTGGAAAGCCTGATGGCCTGTGTTCAATTTTCATTCATTCTCTCTCCTCTCTATCTTTCTCTCCCCCCTCTCTTGGCAAATAAGTAAATTAAAATATTAATAAAAATAAAAGCTGCAACTCTTTTACTTTTTTAGTGGTTTGGATACAAACTATCAAATTTACTTTTTACCATCCTCCACTGTTTAAAATGCACATCAACATTTGCTCTGTAATTAGAAAATTTATATCATTTCTTTTTCTCCGTGAAATCACATTTCCTTTTCATTTCCCTTACAAAGTATTTTCTAATGATTTTATATTTGAAAGATTTTTATTACCCTCTCATTTTTCCTTTTGATAAAATATATTGGTTGAAATACTTCTACTTTATTCCTTAAGACTATAAGGCTTTAATCTTTTAAATGTTTTGGATTAAATTATAATTATTAGTAGTACAAATTTATTAACATATCAAAATATAATTTTATTGAACTTATATAACTCAGGTGATGAGATAATCAACGAGCAGTCAATGTTGATGATCAACTTGATTGGATTAAGAAACAAGTAGGGCATTAATGAAGTACACCTTAGGATGTGTGTGTGTGTGTGTGTGTGTGTGTGTGTGTGTGTGTGTGTGTGTGTGTGTGAGGGTGTTTCCAGAGAAGCTTAACTGAGGAGAGAAGACCCATCCTAAACATGGGTGGTATTATTCATAGGCTGGTTGCCCAGACTGTATGAAAAGGAGAAAGCTAGCTGGACACTGGCATTCATGCCTCTCAGTTCTTTGACCATGGGCACCATGTGACCATTTGCCTCACACCATGCCTTCCCCACCATGATGGGTTGTGCCTTCAAACAGTGAGACAAAATAAACCTTTCCTTCCTTAAATTACTTCTGTCAGATGTTTTATCAAAGTCATTAGAAAAGTAACTAATACAAGTAGTTATACAACTAATACAAGTAGTGGAAGTTTTTAAAAAAAGATTTCTTTTCATGAATAATACTTCATGCAAAAAGGAATTGTGCTTCATCATAAACTTCCTCTATTTTAATTTTATATACTAAACTGAGTATCTATAAGCAGAAGTTATTTTTAATATCTGTCACCAGACAACCCAGTTTTATGCTACTGCAATTTTGTTAAAAGCAAAAAACTGGAAACCACCTAATTTGCTAATATATATTATTATTAATATTATATATTACTATATATATTAGTTATATATTAGTATATATTATATATATATTACTCAGCAATTACAGTTATTCACTTTCTAAATTTCTGGGAACTAGCCCATAAGGCTTTAAATAATGTTAAACAAATGATTATTAGTTGTAGCTATTACTTTTTTGTGGAGAGCCACTTCCTTTGGTTTAAGACCGAAAAATAGTGTTGCAGTTACTTTCTCATTGCTGGGGCAAAGTACCCAAGCAGAAGCAGCTTACAAAGGAAAGGGTTTATTTGTACTTACAGTTTCAGGGGGAAGTTTCATCACGGTGGGGAAAGCATCACATCTCCACAGCAGAGTAAAAAAGTAGTCAGAGTACTAGGTTTAGAGTTTGGGCTACATTAACTCAGTGACACACCTCTTCCAGCAAGACTCTGCTTCCCAAAGGCTCTAAAACTTTCCCAAATTGCCACGACGTGGGGACAAATTATAAGACTTAATCACAAACATATGAAGCTATGGGGAATGTTTTGCATTCAAACTACCACATTCTTCCCTGGCCCCCCATAGACTTGGGGTCATCTCATGCATTCAGTTCAACTTTAAAAGTCCTCATAACCTTTGCCAGTCCCAACACTGCTCAAAAGTCCAGTGCTTCATCTGAAACTCAACAGAATATCTTAACTATTAACCTTATAATAGTGAAGCACAAGTAGAGGCAACAGTTGGGGCCTTGATACTTTTGCATGGGACTAATCATTTAATGTAGATTCATCCCAAAGTCTGTAGCCATGGGGAGAATTGCTTCCTTCAACAGAGAGTCAAATGGCTTTGCCTTAAAGAGGAAATGCATGTGATATAACCAAAACAACCACTATAAAATTCTTTTGAGTTTTTAGACTTAAATATCAACAGTTAAAGAAACAAACATTTCTCAAAAGAAGACATACAAGTGACTAACAAGTATATAAAAAAATGGCCAACATCACTAATCATAATACAAATGCAAATCAGAATGGCAATGAGTTATCAGTTCTCTCCACTGAGAATGACTATTATCAAAAAAATAAAATAAAAAGTAAGTAATAGCTAGGAAGTGGAGAAAAGGGAACCCTTTCCGTGGTGGTTTGACTATAAATGTCCTCTGTAGCCTCAAGTGTTTGTACATAATCTTTTTAAAAATATTTTTATTTATTTGCAAGCAGAGAGAAAGAAAGGGAGAGAGAGAGAAAGAGAGAGAGAGAGAGAGAGAGAGAGAATATGGGTATGCCAGGGCCTCTAGCCACTGCAAACAACTTTGTGCATCTGGCCTTATGTGGGTACTGGGGAATCAATCAATCTCAGGTTGTTTGGCTTTTCAGGCAAGTGTCTTAAACATTGAGCTACCTCTCCAACTCTGTTCACAAGCTTTTTACTGAGTCCTGGGCTGGTGGAGCCTTTGGGAGGTAGAGACCTACTGAAGGAGGTGTGCCATTAAGGACAAATCTTGAGGTTGGTTCATTCAACCTACTGTGTGTGCACTCAGAGACAGCCTGTTCTGGTGCTTGCTGTTCTCTCTGTACTGAAAAAGTGTGATGAAGTGAGGCAGTTTCTTCTGCCACAATACAGTTTCTCTTCAAAACTACAAACCTGAAATAAATCCATCTACTCCACAAGCTATTTCTGGTTAGGTGTTTTGTCCCAGAAACAAGAAGTTAACTGCTGTACTTACTATAGGTAGGAATGTAAATTAATATATTCATCATAGAAAATATTATAGAGGTTCCTCAAAAACTTAAAATAATCTCAGCACTTTGAAGTCAGGGGTAGGAAGATTACTGTAAGTTCAAAGCCAGCCTGAGTCAGAGTAAGACCCTGCCTTGAAAAAAAAATTAAAAATAGAACTCTCATATAAACCAGCAATCCAACTGGATTTGATCCATGTCTAATGAAAATGAAATCAGTATGTTGAAGAGATACTCTATGTTCGCTGCAAAACTATTCAAAAGAGTCAAAAACTGAAAACAACTTGTATTCATTTATGTTCTCTATAAAGAACATGTGTGATACATAGACACTCTGGGATATTGTTCAGCCAGAAAAAGGAAAAAATTATATCACCTGTAATAACATGGGAGAAAATAGAGGTCATGTTGTTAAGTGAAATTAGCTAGGCAAGCATTCTCATTCATATGTGAAATCAAAAAGACCACATTGGGCTAGAGAGACGGATCAGCAGTTAAAGTGCTTCCTTGCAAAGCCTGACAGACTGGGTTCAGTTCCTTAGTACCCACATGAAGCCATATGCACAAAGTGGTGCATACATCTGGATTTCGTTTGCAGAGGCAGGAGACCCTGGCATGCCCATTTATTCTCTCTCTCTCTCTCTCTCTCTCTCTCTCTCTCTCTCGTTGCAAATAAATAAATATTTTTAAAAGACTACATATAAATTTGAAATAGAATAGTGGTAACCAGAGGCTACAGAGAGTATGGGGAGGGAGAGTTGGGAAAAGATTGGTCAACAAGTGCTAAGTTAAATTAGAAGAAATGCATTTTTGCACTGTGTTGCATAGCTAAATGAATATAGGAATATAGATAATGACAATGTACTGTATGTTTTAACAAAAAGCTAGAAGATTTTGAATATTCTCCCCATAAAAAATAATACATGTATGAGATATAGACATGCTTACAATACATACATGTAATGAAGTACTACATGGCTGTCCATAAAATACATGTAAATTAAAAACTGGTTATCATGTTCTCATGAAAAGCAGCACTCACATAATTCATGTACAAGATCAGGCACATATAAGGTATCTAGTTTCATGAAAGAAAAAGGTACATAAAATCTATACTTATCTTATCACTAAAAATGGTAAGCCATCAACACCAGTGGGCTGAGATGTTACATAGATATACAGAAATACCTAGAACAACCACTAAGAATACTACAAAGTGATAGAACCAAAAACTTTTTAACTGAATCAAAATGAAACTCTAAGAAAATGTTTATGTAACCCACAGAAAGAAAAGGAATGAAAAGGAACATGGCAGAGAATGGACAAAGAACAAATCATAAAATAGCAAATTTACACAATCTAAGAAAAAGAGATTGACAAAAAGGTCCAAGTCCAGCTATATACTAACTGCAAGAAAATAAAAAGAATTCACCATCCTGATAGCAATGTACAGGGTGCCTATATACCTCACTTTCTTACCAGCTCCCAGTGTTAATGATGGCTCGTAGTTAAGTCAAGCTGATAAGTTAAAAAGTAGCTCATTTTATATATTTTTATTTTTCAATAAAAATAAAATTGCCAGATGCATGCACCACTTTGTGCATCTGGCTTTATGTGGGTACCAAGTTGTTCAGTTGGTAAATACTTGCAGGTCTCTTATGACGAGCATTTTTGGGGAGAGAGGCAAGTTAATGTCTGGCTTTCACATAATAATTATAGTCCCAAAGACACATATAATTCCCCTGGGTAAAAAGTGTTCCCAATTGTGGAGGAATCTCTCTCATGGAAAATACATTTGTCCTGGACATGGGTTAACAAGAGCTCCTGGGTTAAGTACGCACTGTAGTTGACTTTTGTTGCTGGCACGAAGCACCCAACCAAAGGCAGCTGATGGGAGGAAACTTTTTTTTTTGGTTTATAGTCTCAAGGAGAAGCTCTGTGATAGCAGAGGAAAGCATGGCATGATCAAAGGTTGGATATCACCTCTGGCAAAGCAAGTAGAAAACAGCATCAGGAGAGTGAGCTGGATTCTAGCAAGGGCAACCTGGCTATAACACCCATTAGCCCATCTCCAACAATACACCTCTCCAACAATGATCCACCTCCCAAATTGCCACCATCTGGTGACCAAGCATTCAGAACAAGAGTTTATGGGAGACATGATTCAAACCTCCACAATATGACATCTAAGCATGATGCTGTGATAGAACTTTCATCTCTTTTTTTGGGGGGGTGTTAAGTTAGGGTCTCCCTCTAGCCCAGGCTGACCTGAATTAACTATGTAGTCTCAGGGTGACCTCGAACTCACGGTGATCCTCCTACCTCTGCCTCCCAAATGCTGGGATTAAAGTGTGTGCCACCACATGCAGCTCAGAACTTTCATGTCTGATGGAAGCACATATCTCTCTTTTACAAGGACACATAACTAAAGCTCAGCATGTTAGTACATGCCTGTCTATCTGGCTACTTGGGAGGCTGAGGCAAGAGAATCATTTGATCCCCAGAGTTTGATACAACCTGGTCAACAGAGTGAGATATCTGATCCTCATGATTCCTAAAAATAAGACCAGTTCTAGTTCTTCTGAACAAGTCTGATAAGACAATGCCTCAAATGTTCAGGTAAAGTGAAATGAAACCTTTGAACCCATTCAACCAGGGTGAAACTCTGCCTGTGGTTAAAAGAAAAGAAAACTGCACACAATTTCATGACACTTACTTTGCCACCTTCCACAGTGAGAGACAGACAGAAACCTATTTAGGGTGAAGACCATGGGGAAATTTGAGACACTTGCTACCTGTCATGAATATAACCACTAGGAATTTGTTCTGTTCAACTAGCTTCTGATCTCTCATCCATGAGAACAGTCAGAAAAACTCCTAAATACAGAGAATAAACCTGGGATACAGGAAATCTACCACAACTGGTCTAGCTATTATCTAGCCGGAGGGACGTGCTATATTTCAGAATTTCAGCAGAAAAAGCAAAAAGTGTATTTATATGGGAATGAATGTAAATAGAGGTCAGGAATCCAGAAGGAGCCCAAGAGAGAGAACAGAGGCTTTGTCAAAGGAGGTAGGAAGGGTAATAGAACATGTGATACAAACATGGGAAGGGGAGGAGAAGGGTACAAACACCAAAACTAAGGAAGTATAAAAATGCTATAAGGGCCAGGTGTAGTGGCGCATGCCTTTAATCCCAGCACTCGGGAGGCAGAGGTAGGAGGATCACCATGAGTTCAAGGCCACCCTGAGACTACATAGTGAATTCCAGGTCAGCCTGGGCTAGAGTGAGACCCTACCTCGAAAAACCAATAACTAACTAAATACATTAATTAATTAATTAAAATGCTGTAAGGAAACCTGTTACATTCTATGTAATTAAAAATAAAGTACAAGTTAAAAATTCAATCTATTTTTTAAAAAACACATATGGGTTACCTGCTGTGAGCCTTTTGATAAAAAGTTACAATTTGGCAGTTAGTTATTTTAAAGCAATAGAAAATGTTTTAAAGAAATATGCAGAAAACAACTTTAGTTCTTAGAAATCACATAAAATATGAAATGCTCATTACTCTAGTCCTTTGGCATTTACTGTTCTTGGCCATAAAAATCAGTGTTTGTCTTGCTGAGGCTGGGTTACCTTATTTAGTATCGTATCTTCCAGTTCCAACTATCTTCTTGCAAATTTCACTTCTGTTTAAGACTAAATTCCATCATGTCTATGTACCACATTTCATTAGCCAGTCATCAGCCATGGACATTCAGGATGATTCCATTTCCTTGCTATTATGACCAGCGCAACAACAGACGCAAAGAACATAGATGTGCAAATATCTTTGGTAGGACCATGTCCTTTGGCTATAGGATATGATGTATTTTCTGTTTTGTTTTGTTTTGTTTTTGAGAAGCCTCCACCCTGATTTCCACAGTGGCTAAACAAGTTTATACTCCCACTAAATCCTTACCAGCATTGACTATCAGTTGTTTCCTTGATGATAGTCATTCTGACTGGAATGTGCTTTTGCATTGACTATTGAATTTAGGAGTCTTTGTGACTTTTTCCTAAAATAATGCATAACAGTGGCTTTTCAGAAATACTTTAAAATTATAATCATAAGTGCAGAGTTCATCTGTTTCTCAGACTATAATGAATACATAAATTAATAATCCAACATGCCCAAAACATAGGGCTAGAAAGGAATATGGAGAGATGGGAAATTGGGAAGACAATGTCTTATTAGAGATAGTTCAAAGGGTCTTAATGACCAGGCTTAAGCATGTTTGAACCTATGCTCCAACAGCCACATGGTCAAATAATTGCTTTTATGCTGGTCTCTCCCAATCTCTGGAAGACATATTTTACTAATTTTTCATTTCTGAGTTTACTAAGTGCCTGGACTAGAATTGGTTGTTTGGTGACTGCATCCATCCTCCAGGATAGGTAGCTGCATAGAAAGATAGTTGATAGATTAGATAGATAGATAGATAGATAGATAGATAGATAGATAGATAGATAGATAGATAGATAGATAGATAGATAGATAATAGACAGATACATACAGTTTAACAGATAGATGATGATGGATAAAATTAAAGCAGAAGTTTGACTTTAAATCCCAGGGGGAATGCCAAGCAGTCCCAGAAGTCCTTATCTTCAGGCCTCCTGTCCTGTCAGCTCCTCCAGTCAACAACTTCCAATGAGTAATAGGAGATGACTACTGAAGGCAGGAATCCTTAGTTATTCAAAGGCATGAATGATAGAATCTGCCCCTGATGTGAAATTGCACTTTTCCAGTTCTTAATAGAATGTCAAAGGTCCCTGGGGCACTTTGTTGTCACGAAGGGGTTTTCTTAGTTTAGGGATTTCCCTACAGTTTCATCTTGCAGCTGGTAAGAGATAACTGTGTCTCACTTCTGAACAGAACAGCATTTTATTGATCATTGAGTGTATGATGCTCTAGGAATTAACAGACACCTGTAACAATTTTTTCTATGCTTCCAATCTACTAACTCAGGTAAAAGTTTTCATATGTGTACACAAAATGTGCAGAAGACTCTCCAATTGATGATTGCCTTTATGGAAGGTTTTCATGAGAAGAGTTGGTGGGGTTCTCTCTACAGTATTCACTTCTGAATTTTTAAAAAATCTGTTAAAACATATACTCAGAGTTTATAAAGATAACCCCAGGGCTGGAGAGATGGCTCAGCGGTTAAGGCACTTGCCTCCAGTGCCTAAGGCCCTGGGTTCAATTCCCCAGGACCCACATAAGCCAGACCCACAAGGTGGTGGCCCTGGTGCATTCATTCATTCTCTCTCTCTCTCTCTCTCTCTCTCTCTCTCTCTCTCTCTCTCTCTCTCTCTCTCTCCCTCTCTGCTTGAAAATGAATAAATAAAATATTAAAAAAGATAACCCCATTTAAAAAATATTAAGAATCACATAAACCAGTGATCCTAAAGTAATATCTACTCTCCTGTCTTCACGATACACTATACACTCTCATTCAAAATCTCCTGGAATGATGGGAGAGTTGGCATTATGAGTTAGGAACATCTTGAAATCATTTTCTGAAAGTATGTGATCATACTCTGCACACTGTTCTCTAGCCACTTCTTCCTACTCCATGGAACAGTGTTCTAGGTCAACAGTACAGGGCAACCTTTTTTCTTTTCAACAGTCACCTAGGGGAGATATCAATTCACTTTTTAAAAAATATTTTTATTTCGTTATTAGCAAGCAGAGAGAGATAGAAGAGAGACAGAGAGAATAGGTGCACCAGGGTCTCTAGCCACTGAAAACAAATTCCAGATGCATGTGCCACTTGGTGTATCTGGCTTTATGTGGATACTTGGGAATTGAACTCTGGTTGTTGGGCTTTGCAGGCAAGTGCCTTACCGCTGAGCCATCTCTCCGGCCCTCAATTCACTTTTTAAAGAATTGAATGCAGTAACATCTTCAGAAGAAATTACTCCGGCAATATCTTTTCATTCTTTTGTCTGCTTTCAACCACCTACAGAGTTTTAGCCATTCCTATACTACCATTGTGAAAATAGTCATTTCTTTACCAGAAGCTTTGGTCACTCAGTCCACCATTCCTATGTGTGTCAGAAACCGACATAGAGTACTCATTTCTAGAACAGAAAATCTCCAGGAAAAGGTTATGGTTATCTTCTTGTTTCTACAGAACTTATAAAAAAATAAAATATTGCTTAAGATTCATAATAAAGATGCTATAGCCAGAGAAATGACCACAATCTCATATCACAGCAATGCGGAGTTCTTATAAACTAGTTGACTATGTTTTGTCCAAATGCCTGAGACTGGGAAGCTTAAAAAGAAAAGAGGTTGCTTTACCTCTCAATTCTAGTGCCTAGACAATTCAAACAGCATGGCATGTGGTTAAGGCCCCTGGCTATATCACACCGTGGCAAAGATGTTAAAAAGGTCACATGGGAAATGGTGTTAAGTATGTGGTGATGCCCCACTTTATACCAGCTCACTTTAAAACTAATCCATGCTATGAAACTAGCCTTAATCTAGTTACAAAGGCAGAGCCCCCATGACTACTTAATTTCCAGTAAGTTCCAACTCTTAAAGGTTTAACCATCTCAACAGTACCACACTAGGACCCAACCTTCCAACATACAAACCTTTGGAAGACATATTGGAAAGGTATCCAAACCGCTTCACAGGTGAGTTTGCATTTTATCCTTAAGGACTGTGTGGGGGGGTTGTGTGTGTGGGGGTGTGGGTGTGTTTTGACTGAGGTAAAGTGTGATCAGATAAATAGTACAGGAAAACCTCACTGGCTAAAGACAAAGGTTTAGAAGGTTAAAATGCAGAGCAAGTTACAATTGCTTATGAGAGAAAAGTCCCTCAGTAGGTTGGTACCATTAAGGGAAAATGACTCGGGGCCTTGATAGAATTATTACAAATTCTGACCCTTCCTTCTAAAATGATCCTTGCCCTCAATGAATTTCAAAAAAAAAAAAACACAAAACTTCCACTTCTGTCAATGAAAATGGCATAATTATGTGGTTGTGGATGTCCTTAGCCCCTCACCTGGGCAGCTTTCTCCATAGGACTCCTTGAGTGTCCTTGTATCATGGAAACTAATTTCCTCCAGAGCAAGCCATCTAGAAGCCAGAGCAAGCAGGAAGCCATGAGCCTCCTAACCGAGTCTCAGAAGACACCCATTGTTATTTCCACCATGTTATTTTCAGGAGAATTAATTCATTTAGTCCATGTCATACTCAAGGGGAGAGACATTAAGTGCTACTTCTTGAGCAGGCAAATTTATGGACACATTTTACACCATAAGGGTCTGGTTTCAAATCTATATTGATGTGCATGAGATTGAGAGGCTGAGAGACAACTGTAAGATGTAATTCTACAAAAAAA
>PVHP010017391.1:0-34561 GCA_004024765.1 Zapus hudsonius | reverse complement strand
AGGTCAAAGTCAACAGTTTTGTGCTCCCAAGACAAGTGGCTGGATGATGTGTCAATGGAGTAACTAAAAAGCTAGGCAAGGACTCAGATCCCTGAAGGAGAGCAGAGTGTCAGAGGAAGGGCTCCAAAGCTTTAGCCAAAGTGGACTAGAGGATGTGAGGTTCAAGGATAAGCTTGTCCAAAGAAATAATGTTGGCATGTTCCAGGTCTGATTGCCTTCAGAGTTCAGATAGGCTGTGTCAAATTCATTCTTATTTTCTGACTTTTTGTCTTCTGAGAAAAGAATATAATCCACCTAGCCCAGGCTGGTCTCGAACTCTGGATATTCCCACCTCTGCCACCAAGTGCTGGGGTTACAGGCCTGCTTGTTTACCTATTTATTTTTAATTTAATTGTGTTTATTTATTCTTTGGAGATAGGGTCTCATGTAGTCTAGGCTTATGAGCTGAAAAGAACCTTAAACTCCTGATCTTTCTGCCTTGATTTGATAAGCGACAGAATTATAGGCATGAGCCACCATGCCCAGATTCTGGCATTTTAAAAGTGTTAAATTGACACCTACTAATTGTACATAATTCTAGGGTACTGTAAAATACATTGTGATTATTCTAGGTAGCTTTTTGAAATTTTTATATATTATATTTTGCAAGTTGAGAGAAAGAAAAGAGGAGAGAGAGAGAGAGAGAGAGAGAGAGAGAGAGAGAGAGAGAGAGAGAGAGAGAGAGAAATGGGCATGTCAGGGCCTCCAACCACCCCACTCTCCAGATGCATGGTCCTCTCTGTGCATCTGGATTTTATCTAGGTACTGGGGAACCAAACCAAGGCTGGCCATCAGGCCTTGCAAGTAAGTGCCTTTCATCACTGATTCATCTCTCCAGCCCCGTAGGTACCTTTTTTAAAATGAGTAACATCATTCTAATTTGCAATTTTTATTTTCCCAATAATAGAAACAGCTAAACACTTGTGTTATTAGGTAACTCTTAATGACAGAGACATTTTATTTCTAGAGAAAAGGATTATTTTCTTGTCCTAACAGAAGTTGCTGTTGTATTTAAAAATAATTAAAATACTAAGTGTATTCATGAAACAAGCTTGCGTGTTTCCTGTATTTTGAAGCTCTTATTTCTGACCTTTAGACAGCTTTCTGGTTTATACACAAAGCAGCAGTTCGATCAATAGCCTTTGAAGTAGGCAGGCTGGAGACATGGACCCCCACAGCAGTTGAGCACTTAGAAATACAAAGAAGACAAAGAACTATAGATCACATTTTTATGCCCAATTTTCAGTTAGGAAAGTTGGAACTCAGAAAATATATCCAGTACAGCAGCAGAAATGAGGCTTCAAGTCAGATTTCTGACCCTGGATCCAGTACTCCAGAATGTTCTACATGGTATATTGCTAGCAATGGATCAAAGAACAGGAGTGGCTCAAGGTGATTTTACATTTTTAGCATCATACGTATTATGTCCAATGAATTAGTAATATTATGACGACATCCACCTTTGAGAGGAAGCAAAGACCACATGTGCACTTACAATAACTCATGCAGGTCAAGTTTAAACAAGTATCCTGCTGGAAATCACATGGAAGCCAGGCATCAGGTTGGATTTTGAATCTGGCAATCCAGTTCCCAAAGCTGTGTCCCTATGTTACTTCTCAAGTCCTTGTCCCAATTTCTAAAAACCACCTTCCACACAGACAAGTAACTATTGAGAAATGAAATAGTCAAACTCCTACAATCATTTTCTATCTCTTCCACCTAAGATCTTTACTTTGGCCAGAGGTCCTCAGTTCATTAAAAGCCGGAGACAGGAGGCTGAGGCAGGTGGTGGCTCAGTGAATAAAGCATGAGTTCCTGAGTTCAGATTTCCCAACAGTGTGGAAGGTGTCTGTAATCCCACTGTACCTACTGTAAGAAGCAAGAAGGAGACAAAAATATTCCAAGAAAACCTAGTGAACACAGTGGTTAAACAACCAACACAAGAGACCACTTCAAAGGAGGTGAAAGGCCAAGGCAGACATCAGATGTCATCCTCTGACCTACACATACACACAAACACACACATGTACACACGCACATATGCACCATGGAAGATGTGCACCCTCAGTTGAGCACACGCACACACTAAACTGAAGAAGGTATCCTATGCTTCTACCAGAGAATCTTGGGAAGAGATCCTGAACATTCAAGGAACTCAGAGATGGAAAAGCTCTATCAAAAACATGGGGTTCTAGTGGGGAAGGGATGCACAGTTGAGTGAGACCCTGCAGGAATGCAGATGAGGGTGAGGGGTTGGTAATTGGATTTGGGAATTGGGAGGCTGTGAGTTTTGAGAGCGTGTGTTCAGTGGAAACTACTTTGCATCGGTCCAATAAATAAACATGAAAATGTTAATATAAATTGTACCAGTTGAATATTCATCTCAGCATTAAATGGTTTATTTAGAAACTACCATTTAATGAGCATGGGGAAAATATGAAAAAGTATATAGGAATTTATTTTAAAAATAAACAAAAATAGATAAATCTTGACATACAATATTGTGTATTTCTTAAAAATACAACTTTGGTGCCGCACGCCTTTAATCCCAGCACTCGGGAGGCAGAGGTAGGAGGATTGCCATAAATTCAAAGCCACCCTGAGACTACATAGTGAATTCCAGGTCAGCCTGGACAAGAGCAAGACCCTACCTTGAAAAGCCAAAAAAAAAAAAAAAAGTTTTTAAAGTCTAAGTGTATGAAAGGTTCTTTTTCCTTCCCTGACCACTGTCTGTACAATCCCTATGTCTTTCTATGACAATAACTCTCGGTAGTTTTTTATTTTTAAGTAAAGAAAACCTACATGACTACACTATATGGCTCTTAAATAGTCTTGCCTTCTCCTCCCACTAAAGGGATTTCAAAGATCTTTTCATGTTAATATGTTAGTTTCCTTTTGAGAAAAAAAAGTAAACACAATCTTTTTCATTAAGGATACAATTTATCTTAGTACCCTGTATAGATGAAATCAGGTTATTTATGAATATTGCTGTTAAATACAGTGCTGCTATGTTTTACATGCATGTCCCTAAACCTCATCGTCAGCATTTACACAAGAAAACATCTCAGAAAAATTTCTAGAAGTGGGGTTGCTGAGTGGAAGGATACAAAATGTTGCAATCGTGAGATGCACCTCCAATGTGCCGCTCCTTTCTATTATACCATCCTGTTATCCGTGTATGCAGGGACCTGTTTCTACATCCTCACCAATGCTGTGCTCTCAGATTTCTGCAAACCTGATAGGTGACATATAGTTCCATAACTTTCAGTTATGCTTCTCCTATTATGTGTGAAGGACATCTTTTCTTACATTCCCGAGCCATTGGAAGTTCATTTACTGAAAAACATCTGTCCATAAAATCTGTCTTTCCTCTAGGTTGTCATTATTTTTTATTAGTTAATTTGATCTTTATATGAATGGTCCATCAGGCTGTACTCACAGCACTGACAGGCATCTTTTAGGCTAAGATTTCAAATCCTTCCACACTCCTTCTACATATCCAAAAGGCCAGAGCCACAAGATCAGGGTTCTAGCAACAACAGATGATCCCACATCCTGGTACCAAAACTGTTACAGTCGGCTTTCTAGTTGCTGTGCAGAAAGAACCCAAGCAAAAGCGGCTTGTGGAGGAATGGGTTTATTTGGCCTACGGACTTGAGGGGAGACTCCATCCTGGCAGGGAAAATGATAGCATGAGCAGATAGCACTGCAAACAATGGCATGAAGGTGTGCCAAACACTGGCAAGGGGAAGGCTTATAATCCCCGTAAACCCACCCCCAACAAAGCAGCTCTAGTGAGGTTTTAATTCCCGAACTGCCATCAGCTGGGAATTGAGCATTCAGAACACATACATTTGTTTGTGGGGGACACCTGGATCAAACCATGATGTAACCCCATAAGCCTGCCCCTGACAACACAGCTCCAGTTAGGTTGTAAAACCCAAACTGCCATCAGCTGAGGATCAATCAATCAGAACACATTCATTTGTTTGTGGGGGACACCTGGATCAAACCATGACACCCCTCTTTCATAAACTCTCACTTCTCACGACTAGTTTGTGTAGAGTTTACAGTTAACCTGGTTAGGAACTGCATATGAGGGAGAATATGCTGCATGTGACTCTCTGTTCTTTTGAGAGTTCACTTAGTAAGATCTGCTCCAAGTCAGATCATTTTTCTCTAAATTTCGATATATCATTTTTCCTTTCGGCTGAGTAAAATTCCATCATGTAAATATACCACAGCTTTGTTATCCATTCCTCCATGGATGGGCATTTGGTTTGATTTCAATTCTTGTCTATTATGAATTGGTGTGATATAAACATAATTGCACCAATGTCTCTGTGCTGTGATGTGACATCTTGTGGATAGATGCCTAGTAGAGTGATAGCTGGGTCCATTGGTAGCTCTATGTCCATTCTGATCAGGAGTCTCCACACTGCTTTTCAACGTGGCTGAACAAGTTTGCAATCCCACCAGCAGTGAATCAGGGTTCCTTTTTCCTGCATCCTCACCAACACCTATTGTTGGTTTTCTTTATGACTGCCTTTCTGACTGGAGTAAGGTGGAATCTCATTGTAGTTTTGACTTGCATTTCCCTGATGCTTAAGGATGCTGAGCAGTTTCTTAAATGAGTAAAGGCCATATGTGTTTCCTCCTCTGTGAATTCTCTGTTGAGATCAGTGCTCTGTTTTGTGAGGAGGCAGTTTGAGTTTTTGTTATTAATTTTTTGAGTTCTCTATAGGTTATGGAAATTAGGCCTCTGTCTGAGTTATAGCTGGCAAAAATCATCTCCCAGGAAAAGCTGTTTTAAATTTAAGCCATTATACTAACATTCAGCATTTTATCTCCTTACTCTTCTTCTCTAAAGAATTTTATTCACTATTCTTATTTATTTTTTATTATTTTATTATTATATTTTATTATTTATTATTTATATACAATTTATGATGACTTTATATAGTTGTAAAAATAATGACTCTATTATGTTGCAATCACAAAATCAGAAAAAAAAAACACACAAAGTAGTGGTTTTTGAGAGTTAAGTTTTCTTAACCAAAAGCACAGAATCACTTTTAAATGGTTCAGGCTTTTATGTAGCTAGCAACTTCACCTTTACTTCATACAAGTTTTGTATGTTATTATTCAAGTTAGTTCCAAGAACTTTCCCTTGTGGTTTGTATTTCAATGTATTATTTTAAACTATATATATATTCACTTAAATGGTTTTCTAAATGGAATAATGATGTATAAATATTTATTTCACATCCTATGATTAAGTGGATTATCAAATTTTGTTAGCATTTTTAATTGACTATTTCTCTATGAAATGCAATAAGTAGTTGTAGCATTTCTTTTTTCTAAGTTTATAGCTCAGATGTCTTATTTTTCCATAACTTCCTTTGCTAGTATATCTGCTAATTTTAAAAAAATACAGTGATCAAAGAAACTAGCGGAACACAAATAATAATTAAGAGAAGTTTGATATAAACAATTATCTAGATAATTATTTGTGTCCAAGAGTGTCCAAGGAGGGGTAGTCTTAGTACTATTCTACCTCCAACATCAAGTATCAGGCCCACTGAATAGAGCAGTCCAGAGCTGGGCTGTATTCACTAAAAAAAAAAAACAGAAAAGACATCTCCAGGATGTGAGTTGAGACTTGTAGACAGGAAATTTCTTCTGGGAATGGACTCAAGAAATGGCTCTCAGGGACCACCCAGGTTGAGGCTGAAGGTAATTGGACCTTGAGTGTATAAAGCATTGAGAGAAACTGAGGTGTTTGCATATACACATGGTGAGGACTAGGGGAAGGAGCTCACCATGTACCAGTCACAACTGCAAGTCTCCTGTGAGCTTAGGAGAGCATCATCTAAAGCCCCCAGTCCCACTGTTATCAACAACTTCAGCATCTGCAGCTTCCTGTCTAGAAAAACCCTTTTCACCCAGAACCCTGAAGAGTCAAGTTATTTCTAGCTGTTGCTAAGGAAAACATGTTATACCTGTACTTAGCAGTTAGATTAGCCCATCTTTTTTTTTCTTTTTTCTGGTGTTAATCCAAGCATCTGAATTTGTTCTTTAAAATTCTGTAGGACTTGATCATTGGCTCCATTTTCAATTGGCTTTTGACCTTCTCTTTCATTCAGGCAGGCAAGGAAAGCTGGGGCACTTCTGTGTCTGGGTTTCAATTACAAAACAATGGAAGCCAAGCTATCCTTTGGTATTGGGAACATATGTTCTCTTTGGATGGTTGACACACCTTAACAGAGTTGATATTTAAAACCCAGCCTTGAATTAAACCAGGCACATAACCATTGTGCTAGGAAACCATCTAATACAAGCCTTTACAAAAGCCAGTTGAAAGCTATGGATGTCATTAAATACCAGTCCAGGAACCAGAAGAAGAAATCATTTCAAATGAGGAAGTGAAAAATCCTCAGGAACAGACTGTTTTTCTGGGAATCTTTTATATATAGCACAGAAGAAAAACACAAAAAGTAAGCACAAAGATGGTACAATGTGATTTTACGTTATGAATTTTCACTTTAACTTTATTGCACTTGCTATATTTGTGTCCTGATCTTATTTTAATGAAAAGGAAAAGTGGGATTATTATCCAGTGTTTACCCAAATGCAGAACATTGCTTTATATCAGACCATGGTTTTCTTTTGCTCTAAGCACATTTTAATGAATAGCAAAGAGAAAATTTACTTTGTTACATCTATTCACATATATTGTTCACATAAGAAAATTATAGAAACCTATAACATTTGAAAACCTACCTCCACACAATCTACTATTAGGCATGGAGTTAGAAATGCTTTAACCTGAAATGTATAAAATACCATGTCCATTTCATGAAATTAAAATTTACTATCTATACAAGATTTGGTCTTTATATGATCCTCTTCATAATACAAATGAAATTCCATTTGAGCCTCAGTGGCCCGACTCATTACTGTCGTGTGTTAACCCCTTTCCTTTCAGGTACATCCACCTGCTTTGTACATGCATCCCTGAATTCACTGGTCGTAGCTTTGCTTCTCTAACATGTCACTGGCTTATGGAGCATGATTGCAGATGTGTCAATAATGCTCGTGTCTACAGTCTATCTTCAGGGATGTATCAGTCAATTATTAATATACCAATGCTTGAGAACATATGTAATATTAATTTGTGAAAGATACATTATAAGCCTGTTGTAGACAATGGAAGCTGATTTAGGTTGATTAAATAGCTTATTTCAAGGATATTAGATGGTTCACAGAATTTCCATTATCAGTGTTCTGGCATAAAATTTAACTATTTTTATGGTGTTTTGGAGAAAACCAGTCTAGCACGATAGTTAAAAAATAATTTTAGGGGGGCTGGAGAGATGGCTAAGTGGTTAAGGCACTTGCCTCCAGTGCCTAAGGCCCTGGATTCAATTCCCCAGTACCCACATAAGCCAGACCCACAAGGTGGTGGCCCTGGTGCTCTCTCTCTCTCTCTCTCTCTCTCTCTCTCTCTCTCTGTATCTCTCTCTGTATCTCTCTGCTTGAAAATGAATAAATAAAATATTAAAAAAATAATTTTAGGGGGTTGGATAGATCGCTCAATGGTTAACTTGCTAGCTTGCAAAGCCTTGGTTCGATTCCCCAATACCCACATGAAGCCAGATGTACAAAATGGCACATGCATCTGGAAGTCATTTACATGGGCTTGAGGTCCTGGCATGCCCATTTTCATTCTCTCTCTCTCGCTCTCAAATAAATAAATAATTAAAAATATGATTGTATGAACTAGATTCTGTAAGTTTGAATTCTGGCTCTTTCATATGTTAGCTATAATCCTGGGAAACTTATTTATATGTACTTTACTTTCTCCATTTATAAAAATAGGAATACTAAGAGTAACCATCTAAATGGGTTGATATGAGGATTGAGTGAGTTAATATAGACAAATTACAAAGAGCTTTTCCTTGTACATCCAAAGCTTAATAAACGTTGGTTCATGTTGAACATACTTATTTCAGTTACCTTGAATGCCAATTTTTTTTGAAATAGCCACTGATTATAGAATAATTTTCCATCTTCCTAAACTCTAAAATAATAATACTTTTGTATTATTCAAAAAATACTTTTGTAAATATCTGAAATATCTTAATAAAATTATATTATGTCTTATAAATATAAGAAGCCAAGAGAAATGTAAATGAAAGGGACATCTTCTCTTTCAAATTTATTTCATATTTTGACACAGTTAGTGCTTATCTGCTATCTTAATTTTATTTTAAACTTCATAATATCAACTTTATCCAGACAAAAGTCTCTTTTATGTGTGGGGCTTCTGTGTTAGGCTGATATTGACCTCACAATATCTAATTATCATTAAAAAATCAAAACTTCCAGTCAGGTACAAACAAATATTTCTCCTTTAATAAACTTAAAAGACAACATGAGTTAAGATGTTCAAATTTTTCTGAGAGGTAATTAGAAATTTTATCACTTTTTAATTTGTCATTTTTAAGTCAGTTCCAAATACAACAGTTCCAAGTACAACGATTTTACCAAACTTATCCATAAAGTGTTACAGTTTCTAGGACGAGACAGTTGCCTCATAGAATGTACTAGCACTCATGCATGGAATGTTTTTGAAGAGAACCGAATGTGTGTCATCCAACTGAGGTGATGCGGGAAGGTAGGCAGGCTGACTGTCATTATCAAGGTTGGCGCTCTCTCAGCATCCTGCAGATTGCAGCCAGGTGCTCTTATGAACCGTGAAGTTTCTGGCCTTACCAAGCCATAACAATTGTCTTCTTTTCACTGTCCAAACTTGTAAGGATTACTCAGGCTTTTAAAAATGAAATTAGAGCATGTAGTGGTGGGTCAAACCAAGGATGTTAGAGCAATCTGATAGTGACATCTGTCTCTTCTCTTCTGCCAGGTTTGATTCAGGGATTTGGCTGGCTGAAAAGCAGTCAGCGATTCCCTCAGGGCTCTGTGTTCACCCCCCTGCCAGAGGCATTGGCTGCATCTTCAGAGTGCCATTCAAGTCAAAGAGGGTGACATTGGCAGGCAGAGGAGGACCACCCTGAGTCAGGGGGATAGAATGGGTTGAATGTTCCTATGAGAACTGCAAAAAGAAATCTTGTAGGTTCATATGTGGATGATAATTTTAACTCTACTTTCTGTTTGTAAAACATGAAATGAATGTTAAATGTGATGAAGCTGTTCAGTTGAAGATAAATACGTTCAAGGAATTTGCTAATCATGAGGTCTTTAGGGTTCTCTGTCCTGGAAACGTTATTTATTTGGTCACTCAACAAACATTTAGGAATCTTTCCATGCAGAAGGAATGTTTGGAAAATCTCAGAGATGAGAGAGAGAGAGAGAGAGAGAGAGAGAGAGAGAGAGAGAGAGAGAGAGAGAGAGAGAGAGAGAGAGAAAATGGTAGTTCCAAAAGGGAAAAGACAATAGTATAGCTGGGCCAAGATAGGACTGGGTACAAAACAAAGAAAACTAACATTTTAAACAAAGAACTGATGATTATCACCCTGCATTTTCTGGTGGATTCTTTTGTTTCCACAATGTAGCTGGCATGTGGGGGCAGGGCAAGAGAGAAGGCGTGGAACGGCATTAAGAAATTTTCTCAGGACACTTGCCAAGAGGTAATGCATGCCCTGATCTAAGATAGTGGAAATGATAACTGAATGGCGTTAAGATACAATCAAATGACAGAACAAGATTTGCAAGGAATTAGAAGTGAACAGCAAGGTTGAGAACGAAGACACAGAAAGGCCTGGGTTTCTGATTAGGTAGCTGGGTAAAGGTGGTTCTTTCTATTGAAACTCAACACTCAGAAGGAAGATCAAGAGAGATGATGAATTCAATTCCAGCTTGTTGAATTCAAGGAATTTGTGAGACAGCATATAATAATTTCAGGCAGGTAGTTGTAAACATAACTAGAAGGTCAAGAATAAAGACACCAGGAGTCTTTATTTACGACTAAGAGATACAGAAGCCATGCTATGTAAGTAATGAAAAACTTCCTACGCAAATACCAGGGGGAAACAGAGAGTTGAGGCAGGTTGGGTGATGAATAATGCATTAAATATTATAGAAAAAAATCTGTTCATATCATGTTATCTATTTTTAGACCATCCCTTGGTAAGCGTTCATGCACTTTTATATTAAAAAAAGGTAACATTAGACGTCAAATGCGTGATTGATAAAAGGGTGGCCTCCATAAAAACTCCATAGTACCCCAAGATCAAAATATCAGCAACATTGGTGCCAGTTCAGTAGGCTAACTTGAGAGGTGGTGGGCATCGTGAGACATGAACTCTGTCCCTGAAACACTGGGCAGTGGTGGACCTTGGTTCTGTATCTTATGAATTGCCAACTGAGGGGCAGCAGATGTGGAAGAGCCCTGCCAGATGTGGGTGGTCTTGACTAGACCCTTCACCCTGAGAACAAGAGACACTGCACGTTCAGCAGGAGGACTGGCTGGTGGAAGGCATGTGAAATCAGGACCTGGACAGTTACTTGAAAGGGTTGCTATGCCATTGAATAGGAAAATGAGATAGCCAAAAATACCCTGCTTTGTGACATCATTTCTAACTGTAAACTGGGACAGTTTAGGTAGAAAAATCTACTTCTGCATATTGAAAAAACAAATTTTAAAGGTGAATTTTTAGTTTAAAATTTTAAGCATGATTACATTTCATTTATGTACATATATTTTAAATTTTTTGTTTACATTTTAAACAATATGGATTCCAGTTCATTGCTTCCCAGACCGTGGCTGTAAATGTAAAATGTTTCTGTGTTTATGTTCAGAATCAAATCAAATACATTAACAATGATACATTTTTTATATCACAGAATATACTCAACAGAAATAAGTTTCTCCACCATGAACAAAACGTGGTAGAATCATTTCCCTAATTTAAATTTTCATTTCATCTTATCATCTATCCGTTTTTACACATTTTACAGTGTTTTATCAAACTAATTAATTAGAACCATTCCTTCTGCATCATGTGATAAGCATTATGTGAGGTTGATAAGAATAATATCTTATGATAAAACTTGTGAGGAGATATGAGAAGCTGCTGTGAATTAACACACTCCAAATCTCCAAACTCTCTGGCACAATCATGCTTTTTAGCCAGGCTTTGAATCAAAGCTGTTATTTTATAAGCAAGTGACTTTAATCTCTCTGAGCCTTAGCCTTTTCCTGGGTAAAATGAATACGGTGTGTAATATTAGAAATATTCAATAGTTGTGCTTTTATTCTCTCTATAGATGATGTTCCCTTAATAAGACATAAAATAGTAAAGACTTCCTGGAAGAGGAGGGGACCATGGGTTGAGTGAATAGGCCCAACTTTCTCCCCCCTGACAACCCCAAGATTCAATAACCATGGAGGGCATATGGAAGAGTAGAGCTCGGTTTTTAAAGTGAGGATTTTAGGATATAGGAAAAGGCTTCAACCAAACCTCTCATTGGACTCCTGAAGAAAATTCCATCACAGGAAACCAAAAAGGGAAAGAAGTCACATTAGAAGAAAAATGGTGGCGAGGCTAAGTTTCTGGAAACAAATGCCCAGAGTGAGAATTCCAGCCAAGCCCCAGAGATCCACAACACAGAGCCAGGTAGGGTTGGATTGAGACAGCAGAAATGACCAAATAACATGGATACTTTGTGTTGCGGTCAGCATTCTAGTTGCTGTGCAGAAAGAACCCAAGCAAAAGAAGCTTATGGAGGAATGGGTTTATTTGGCTTATGGACTCGAGGGGAGACTCCATCCTGGCAGGGAAAACGATGGCATGAGCAAAGGGGTGGACATCACCTCTGCCACAGCACTGCAAACAGCGGCAGGAAGGTGTATCAAACACTGACAAGGGGAAGCTGTCTTATAACCCCCATAAGCCCGCCCCCAACAACACAGCTCCAGCGAGGTTGTAAAACCCAAACTGCCATCAGCTGAGGATCGAACACATTCATTTGTTTGTGGGGGACACCTGGATCAAACCATGACACTTTGCCAGTGTTTCCCAGCCATGGGCCTCAGTCTCAGAGTCTGGGCCACACTGGTGGCTGCTCACCAAAGTGACATTCCATAGTCACTGCAAGGATCTGAGCTTCCTGTATTACAGAAAGGGCATCTGGAAATAAAAGAAATATCAGAAAGTATGAAAGGTGATGTTTCCAGCAAGAGTCAATAAAACTAAATCAGCTCACTTGTAAGTGGAATCTCCTAAAGTTGATTTCATAGAAATCCAGTAGACTGGTGATTGCCAGGTCTGGTATGGTGGGGGTGGGGGTGAATGCAGAAATACTGGTGAATGCATTCAACATTTCAGTTATCGGAGAAGACTGAATTCAAGAGATTTTCTGCATAACGTGATTAATATGTAGCATACTTGGATAATACTGAGAAAATGTAATATTCCCACCATAAAAATAACTTAGGGTAATAAATTTCTTCTATGTAGAAAGTTGCTTCTGTTACCTCTCTCCACCTCTCATACAAACAGAGGTTGATAAGGAAGTTGAAGTCATCTATAAATATATGGGACGGGTCTATGGAAATAGATCACTTGGTAAAGTATTTGCCTTGTGAGCATCGAATTCCAGAACACAGTTAAAAATGTCCAAGATGATGGTATGTACTTGGATCCCAGCACTGGGGAGGCAGAGACAGGAGAGTCTCTGGAGCTAGCTGGCCAGCCAGTCTAGCCTAATCAATGAGCTTCAGACCAATGAGAGACCTTGTGTTAAAACAAAAGTATTGCTGAAGACATCCAAGGTTGTCCAGTGGCCTCCACACCCATAAGCACACATGTATTCTGCTCCTGTGTGTGTGTGCCTGAATACAGACCTACAAGCATATACACATGTAAAATTGAAAAAAATTATATGTGGATGTAATATGCATAGTACACATGATACAATTATATCTAGTCAAATGTATAAATTTCTAATCATAATTATAAAAAAAATTAAACAATGTAAAGAAGCACAATTAGTATTTGGCCAAGATTTTGTGTGTTAAATGTTGAATAAAAGCATTTTCATTCATGTTTAAGTGAAAGATGTTTGTTGGCTGGTAACATGCCAGACCCCTCTGCTACGTACAGAGACACATAAATGGTCAAGGCACAGTGACATAACCCAACCTTCCAAAGGTTAGGAAGGTTGTAGCAAGAATCTTTTAACACACATCCACTATTGGAGCAAATGACTCTTGGTGACTCCCCTGCCACGTCAGTCTAACAGGGGAGAAAAAAAGGGAAGAAGAGAGAAGCATGGATGGACATGGTCACACATCACCAACAGTGATTCCAACCATTATGCAAAGACACTTTGCGTCTCACCCAGCCAGTGGCCACGCTTGACCTAATTCTCTAAAGAAAGTTAATGGGAACAGCTCTGAGCTCGAGCAGCATGGCTCATTGCCTTTTCAAGAGCTGACTCAGTCGGCCCCAAGGAGGTTAACTTCTTGGGTGAAACCTCATTATTTCAGCCTAAGCAAACAAGGCTTTGCTGCTGCCTTAATCTTGGCAACTAAAATCTGATAATAGCTTTTATCTTCTTACTTAAATATAACTCTGTAATTGTATGTGTCAAATTTTCTACTTCACAGCATCATCCTCATGTATTCAACTATTTGTTGAATAGGAAAAGGGCATTATTTTTCTATTCTGAAACAAAATTCCTTCCTGAGGGAGTTTGTAATGCATTATAGAATTTCACATATTTTAAGTTATATACTGTCATGGTTTGATCCAGGTGTCCCCCACAAACAAATGAATGTGTTCTGATAGATTGATCCTCAGCTGATGGCAGTTTGGATTTTACAACCTCGATGGAGCTGTGTTGTTGGGGGTGGGCTTATGGAGTTATAAGCCAGCTTCCCCTTGCCAGTGCTGTGGTGGAGGTGATGTCCACCCCTCTGCTCATGCCGCAACATATAGCATTATGATATTATATAGTAGGAAGGGCTCAATAGTATTTACTGAATTTACTTGTCATATCCAATAGGTCAAACCCACTCACTAGGTATTAATTATAGTAATAGCTTTAAATTCAAGTTCTTCCTGAACTCTCTGTTCTGGGTAGTTATATAAACAATGCTCAGAAGGCTCAGACACTAGGTAGTATTGTGGCAGATGTACAATAAGAGAGCTAAAGACTGAGAGCATTCTGGGAAAAGTCTGTCATATGCCAAGGTAGGTTGGGGCAGGAAATAGGTCTTGCACTTCATTAAAGGAATTTAACCTTGGTTGTGGGCACTGGAGGCCCTTAAAGAGTTGAGTGGATTTAATATATTTGAAAAATAAATAGTAAAACTTATAAAGTAGGAGAGAGTGTTTAGAAGTAAAGACAATGTTTGCTTTTGAAAAAAAGAAATATCCTTGATTTAATGACAGGAGGACTCAAGCTGATTATTTTGGCTTGTGCTTTAATTCTCATGCCAAGTAGTCAAAAAATTAGTATTCTTAATTTTTAGACATATTTCCATTTCAGCAACATACTCCAAAAAAGTTACCAAAAGATTTACTCTCCTTCCCAAAGTTTTTCAATGAGATCATGGAAAGGATTCATTTTGGAAACAAAAGGTTGAATTCCCTCACACGATCTCTTCTTCCTACAATTTCAAAATCCATCATATTAGTGAGCAAATGGCTCATTTCTCATCTTGATTATGAGTCATCACCCCTAATCATGAAAGGGAGTTGGTGTGAATAAAAGTCTGTCAACACTTAGAGAGAGGTTCCATGTAAATATAAGGTGCTCTTCATGGTTACCACACCTTAAATAACTTTCTCCTTTCAAGAGAAAAGAACATAAAATATAGTCCAATCCTGAAAAGCCTGTCTATCGGGTTGTCTAACAAGTGACACATTATGGACCTAAGAGATTAAATTTAGCAATCTGATACCAGTAGGATGTTTCATCTTCCAGTTTCTAAAACTTTCAACAATATATAACTTTTAGTTAAACTTGCATACAATTTTTGAGCTTTCTACTCACTCTGAATTTCCACCAAACAACTACCAGAGGAATAACCACCCCAAAACTCCCACCATGTCCAGAAAGACACTGTTCCCATGAGCTCAATTTGAGTTCTGTGTACTCCAAAGAGACCCTCATTTACCCAAGAGTCTACCTGTTTTGTTCTGTGGATTGTCCCTGTCATGGAACAATCCTGTCAGAGCGACACACAGTGAAATGATTTCTCGGTGGAGCCTAGCTGGTGGTCAGTGTACTGATAACTCCATCACCTTGTAGCTGCTCCAACTTGGCCAGTTACTTAACCACTTTTTGGCTCTGTTTCCTTTTGTATATAAGTATACAATATATATAATAGTATAATATTATACTATATATTATATAATATTAATATAATATATAATATTAATATAATATAATATAATATATAATATAATAGTATAATATTACCCCCCTCCTCCTGGTACCGAGAGGGAGGACTTGGCACATATTCATCTGAGTGTCTATGTGCTAGCCCTCAAATAGAACACAAGCACTTGCAGGCCGGGACACTTGTCTGGCATGTTAAATGAATGCCTGTTCTTTCTCTACCTGTGAATACTTAATACATCATCTAGAGAGGGTCTATCACATGCCAAACACTGTTTATAGTAGAAAACAAAGATTTTCTCATTTAGTATGAAAGCATTTCATTAAGGAAGGTATGATTATAGCTCCATTTTGTAGGAGGAAACTAAAGTATGAATAGTTTGGCTGATATGCCTGAGATCTGCTCTTAGAGGGAATTCAAGCTCCTTCTAGCACGGAAGCCCATGCTATATCAAAACAGAGAGGACTTCTCATGTGTCAGTGTAGAAGTCTCCTGCAGAGCTCGCCAACACACCTATATAGGCATCTGGCTTTGAGCCCAGGAATCACCATTTCTGTAGCACTAGCGAGTTCTGGTTTGAGTGACCCTTTGACTGTCACATTGAAATATATTGGACTCAAGGAAAGGTCACTGAGTAAGATGAGTGACACGAATGAGATTAAGCCAAACTTTAGAACACTGATATTTAAACAATGTGGGGCCAAACATAATATTCTTCTTCTATTTTGGAATCCTGCCTGGGCTTTGACAGACTTCTAGATGCAATGAGAGATAACAAAAACGACATAGAAGCAGCACTGAAATGTTTGGCCAAGAGGCAACACAACCAGTACTTGTGCAAACAGAAACCTCGTGACTTTGATAAGTCATTTGAAGGACTATCGTGTCTTCATTGTGGAGAAGTTAGGGCCTTCATTTACTCATATTTAGAAGCTAGCTGAAACTCTGTGTCTATTCTACACATTTAAATGGGGGAAAATATAAAATATACTTGCTTAGCAAGGACCACACAATCAAGCTTGATTTTTGGCAGGAAAAGTAGATGTTATCACTTTGATTTCAAAATACACATTTTTATGCATTTAAAGATCTAAAACTGTTCCATGTCTTACAATCAGAGTACTCATTAAATGGGTAATATTTTCTGCTCCGCATCCAAAATGCTATCTTAGAGTCAAAGCAATGTAGTCATTTGCTCATGAATCAGTTTTTAGATAGCATGAATTATGAAAAAATATAAGGGATAATTTTAGTCATAATCAAAAGAAAATGGTTTACAACTACTAGTTTTCAGAAGAGCCAAGAAAATACGAGAGGGCTTTTGCATGTAGCTCAAGTATTTCACATTCTAAAATACAGAGTAGCTGGCTAAAAAATGAATTCATTCATCACAATTTAACTGTGTCTATCATAGACATTTGCAGTCTAAATAATTGCTCTGTCAGATACCTATACATTTAAGGTGTGCACATCTTTAAGTAACTATACCTCACCAAAAATCTATATAGTTGATTGTCTTAAGAATACATTTCACCAAAGAAAATTATACAAGTTGCTGGGTATTTCCTTTGTTGTACTCTTGTATACTTCTACATATATTACATGAATCCTAATGTGGAATAACTTGAAATGAAGAATAATAGGAGAGGAAATAAAGGGACGATGAGGATCCAAGAAGCTACCACTGGATCAGTTGGCTCTCCAAGGGCCTTATTTAACAACCAATGCATGGATGCTTTAAAGTTGATGTTTAATTTATGCTTAATTCAGGAACTTAAATTTAAGGCTATAATTATAGCTAAATATTGCAAATCAGAAATCTGTGAAAAGTAATGGGGTAGGTAGAAACTTCTAATCTTATCTAGTGAAACAGGATTAGTGATGTGCTCATGCAGTCTTTCATTCAACAAGTTTATAGGGATTGGATTCTACTGGTAGTTGAAGTCTCATGTAGTCAGTGATCATGCCAGGGTTAGTAGGGTCCTACAATGATGGTATGATAAGGGAGATGGTATGATAAGGAACTTGCTAGGAAGGTGAAGGGAATAGCTATGTACATGGGCCACAAAGACAAAACAAGGGTGGCACATTCATGACACTAAGATTTCAGGATCATGGGAGCAAAGAAAGACAGCGAGGGTGAGGAATGATGAAAGGTGAGGCCTTGATGAAGGAACACTTCAATAAAGAGAAAAATAACAACATATACATTTTATACATGTTCGCTTTGACTTTCTTTAGAACATTTTAAACTTTTATCAATCTTTTTTTTAAATTTTGTCAATGTGGAACTCCAGGCAACCCTGAATAGTTTCAGAATAACTGACTTTATTACCAAAAACAGAAGAAAAAAAATTAGTCTTGGCAAGTGTAATCTTGATGAAGGTAAAAGAAGATATTAAAACAAAGCAGGCCACAAAAATTAAAACAAGGCAATAAAAATGATCTGTTCTCCTTTCACTATAGCTTTTTAAGACCAAAGTAAAGTGAGGAAGAACACAATATTGTAATGTATTTTGCAAACATAAAGTTCCAAGAAGGCTAAAGCTTCTAAAGAGAATATCATTAATTCAAAGGCTAAGCAAATAATCAGAGCCTGATAGAATAAACCTGATTTAACAGAAGCTTTTTTAAATGCATGCATAATCTTCAAAAGTAGGTTACTTACAGCTGTGGGATTTAGTAAAACTACCTTTCTTTTCTAATTAATTTTCAAGGTTTCTTCCCTTAATATTTTTCACCCTTTCATCATGATGTCTCTCACTCATTAATGTTTTGTTGCATTCTAGCTACTCATGTTGTGAACAGACAAAGGGAAGTTCAGTGCTGGAAAACTGGGGGAGAAGGATGGGAGAACAGGAAGCATTTCTTCCCTTAAGTCAGCTCTGAGTCTCTGGTATGGGTTAATATTGTTTTGGATTCCCCAGATCCTGCACTGTGACTCACTGGTTGATTCATAGGAAGGTGTTGGCTGTGAAGTCTTCCCTATGACATGAAGGAAACTGAGTCAGAATGACAAGTCTGGATTGAATGAGTGGCCTTTGAGGCATGGATGGTACTTCAAGTTACCTTGGTTACCTGAAGATTCCCCTGCCTTTTTATAGCACTGTTTTCATGCTCTTTCCAGAACTAGTACAAGTAGCTATCAATCATTCATTAATTCCACTCATATATATTTAGTCTTGGACAAATCACTATCCTAAATTCTCTCCTGCTAACATTTTCTTAAAATTTCACTTCTATTATGAATTCCTGCTTTCCTTTTGTATTGATTAGAATAATATTCATGGACTGTGGAGATAGCTCGGAGGGTAAAGTGGATGCCCTACAAATATGAGGACCTGCGTTCTACTATCCTTGATATCCACGTAAAATGCTGAGTGTGGCAAAGAATATCTGTAATCCCAGTTTTGGGGAAGCAGAGTCAAAGAATGCCTGGACCTCACTGGCTATCCATTCTAGCCTAATTGGTGACCCCACTCCTGATACCATTTTCTGTATTAGTTACACTTATCATTGCTACCACAAAACAGCTGATAAAAGCAATTTAAGAAAGGAAGGGTTTACAGTTCAAGATGCTCCATCATGGCAGGGAAAGCATGGTGCCCAGGAGTGTGAAGCTACCGGTCACATTGCATACATAGTCAAGAGGAGAGAGCAGTAAGCATATGCACTCAGCTCACTTTCTACTTTTTATACATTACATGGCCCCCAGCCCATGGAATGATGATGCCCATTTTTTAAGGTGGGTCTTTCCACCTCAACTAACCTAATCTAGAAACTCCCTCTTAGATATGCCCAGAGATTTGTTTCCATGGTTATTCTAAATCCCAATAAACTGAAAATATTAACTATCATTACATATAAGGTAAAAGTAAAAAAAAATCACAGTGAATCCCATTAAGTTATTCAATTATTTTGTGTTAATAATTTTTAAATGAAAAACAAGAAATAAAAGTGAGTAAGGATAGACATTTCTCATCCCTATTTGGCTAATGGATAAGTGAGTACAATAGCGGATTCATTCACTGGGTTTATAGGTAGACTGCTAAACTACAAAGCCACCATTGTGAAGGACCAGTTCTATATCTAAATAATATTTTAAAATATTTTTTGTATATTTTCTTCCAGTACACATGTCCAAAGCAATTATTACTTATTCTTTTATGTGAATAAATATTAGAGAGATTTTAATAACTTAGAGGAAAATTAGCACCTTCATGGAGCAAGGAGGGCAGATTTAAATAATGATCAGAATTTAATTTTAAGTATGCAAACAATGTGATATATATATGTGTGTGTGTGTATGTGTAGAGAAATTAACTTTCTGTACATCCTATGAATGAGGAATGAGAAAACAAGTGTCAAGTATGTAATCTAACCAGCTATATACATGCCAAGAATAATTTATTATCTGAAAGACTCAAATTAGATTCCAGAGGAAGCTTTTGTAAGTTTCAGCATGTAATATCTAATAAGGGAATTTTTTTAATGGTATTTCTCCATGTCACCCAGGCTAGTCTCAAACTCACAACATTCACCCTGATTGGAATTATGTTATACCAGGCTAGAAATAACTGAACTGGTAAATTTAATGTACCTAAGGTCCGTGAATTGGCTAGAAATGTTTCATGAGAATCTCTACCCTTGCTTAGGCTGCACATATCCCAGGGATTGAGGGTTTCAATTTTGTTCTGAGTATATCACTCTAGGATACTGCAGATCTCATTAAAGATCCTGACCTGAAATATGATGGAATGGCTAACCAAGTCGTTCTACCACAAAAGAATTGCAGCTGTGTTTAAAAGGCAATTTCATGCAAAATGCTTGAGTATGCATGCAAAACAGAGAGCTGGAACATCCCAAGAGTAGAAAAAAACTACAAGGTTAAGGTCTTGGGATCTGCTTGCTCATATATGCTTGCATTATGACAGATTTACTCTGACACTACCTTTTGTTTGTTAAGATCACTGAAAACACATAGGTTAGTGAGCTTGCAGGTGTCTTATAATTTACTTTTGTTAAGGTTCAGACATTGAATAAAAACTTAGGCTCCAGCATATTCATTCTTTTTCCATTTATTTATTGCTTTTTTTCAGGAGTCACTGTTTTCAAAGAATGGCAACAGAAAGCATACTGACTCTGTATTGTTAGAAAAGTAACTCAAAAGATCTTCTTGTTGGGTATTTCTGTCTTTAGTCTAAAAACTGACTTCTCAGTCTTTCTTTTCCTTGGAGATTCCTTCTCATTCCAAGCAGCAGGTTTGTGAAGGTTTTGCTGGGGGAGTTAGTGGGGAGGTGATGCCTATTCTCTGTAAGTGACTCCTAGTTTCTTTTATCCACAAACATCAAATCCCATTTCCATAAAGCATAAGCTCAATGGTTACATGAATCCCTGCCTTTAAGTTTACCTAAGACCTGGCTGCTTCCCAAGGAAAATAAATTGCCTAGTATATTACTGCTGAAATATGAATGTGAAATGTTCCCTATAAGTTCATGTATTTGTTCACTTGGCCCCCAATTGGTGATACTGTTATGGAAAGTGTGGAGCCTTTAAGACTTGAGGTCTTACTATAAGAAGTGGATCTCAAGGGATGGTTCTTGAGGATTTATAGTCTGCCTCACTTCCTGTATGCTTTCTGTTTCCTGACTATGGACACAATGTAACCAGCCTCCTCACACTCCTGTTTTCATGTCTTCCTGGTCATGATGGACTATGTCCCCTAGAACTGTAAACCAAAATAATCCCCCCTTCTCAGTTGCTTCTGATCTGGTATCTGATCACAAAAAAGGGGAAAAAAATAGTCATTCACTTCCTCATTCTGAGACATTGGAAGGAATGCACTGAGCAAACTGAAGACCCAGGGTGTCCCGTAGGCCTTGGTGATTTTCTGTTTGCTCATACATATGGGCAAGGCTAGTTTCCAGGGGTACAGGGTCCTAGAACAGTTTTAGAAAACTATTGACTATCGTATAATTAACAGGCTTTATTTTAGAATAAATGATTATTCTAATTTTAATGAACTAGATTTCTCATTTTTTTTAACTTAGGTGAAGCTTATTTTTCAAGCTTCAGCTACGTGGAAACGACTATATATTTTTTTTTATATTTTAGTACCTTTTCTGTATTGACATTTTCTCTGAGTGATAGGAATAGTCTCCCATTTTGCAATGCCTCGGTCCTTACTGTGGCTCTTCAGCACTTCATAACTATAAACTCCATGGCTTCATACAACCAAAATTTAATTCTCTCCACACCAAATTTGCTTCTTCTGAAAACTGGATGCCTGAAGTCACACTGGGAGTCCATGCTAAAAGATGACACTTCCAAACACATTCCATCTTCTCCATAGCCCCGGGGACCCCACTGCTGGCAGCTGCATCTCTAATAGCTCTGCTTCCATCAATCATATCGCATTCTCCCTGCATGGAAACGTCTGTCTCTCCTCTTCTCGTGAGGAAACCAGGCATGCTGGATAAGGGCCCATCTAGTGTGTTCACCTAATTATAGCCACCAATTTCCTATTCCTAAATCCCATGTGAAACTATTGAAGATCAAACTTGAACATAACTATTTAGGTGACTCAGTTTAACCCATTAATAGTCTTTCAGACATGGAAATTTTTAAACGAAGTAGAAATGGGAACTGGGGAAATAGATTAGTCGGTAATTTGTTTGCCCTACAATCATGAGGGCCCAGGTATGATTAACGAATGCCCATGTAAAATGCCAGACATGGTGGCATGTGCCTGTAATCCTCGTGCTGTGGAGGTAGAGGCGGGCATATCTCTAGAGCTCCCTGGCCAGTCAGTTTGGCCTAATGGGTGAGATGGGGAACAATGAGGAACCCTGTCACAAAAATATGAGGCCAGAGTACATGAGGAACAGCACATGAGATTGTCTTCTGGCCTCTACATACACATACACTCATGTGCACATGCACCTGTACACATACACACCACACACAGATAAACCCGAAAAGCACAAATGAAGTCAAGGAGGGTAACTACTGCCTAGAACACTTAATTCGTCTGACATAAAAGTGCCAGCTCACTCAGAGCAGCCTGGTCTTGCTGTGTGAGAAACAGCCACAAGTTCAGCAAGACACTAGAAGAGGGTGACAGATCCAGGACTGCAGAGAGGGAAAAATGTATTAAGAACTTATTTGTGACCCCATGTGATAGTGAACTTTTATGAGGGGGCTTATGAAATGGCCGGAACAAAAGTGCTTCAATCCAAGTTGGAGGCATCTTATTTCTCTCTTATCAGGCATACCATGTACATACTTGGCATTTGTGATGTCAGAGTCTCGGTAATAAGGGTCCAAAGAGCATAAGGGTCTAGTTTGCTGGGGAATTATTCAGAAAAAGTCCACCAGATTTCTCAGAGACAATATTGGCAATTACAATCTAAGATCACTAGTCATGTCATGCTGAAACTGTACAGCAACCTATGATTCTCACTGTAACATACACCACCTATAATAACTTACTTTATCACTGTTATTATTTCAGCTTGCTCTTTTCAAGGAACTATACATATTTTTAAATTAATATTTTATTTATTCATTTTCAAGCAGAGAGATACAGAGAGAGAGGGAAAGAGAGATATAGAGAGAGCACCAGGGCCACCATCTTGTAGGTCTGGCTTATGTGGGTCCTGGGGAATTTGAACCAGGAGCCTTAGGCACTGGAGGCAAGTGCCTTAACTGCTGAGCCATCTCCCCAGCCCAGAACTATACATTTTTTTATTTCGTTTGGTTCATACAACAAATGTGTGAACTGTATAATAAGGTTAGTATGAACCCATCACTTTCATTTTCTAATTAAGGATGTAAGGCCCCATTTTTCCCATTATCAAGCATTTCTATTTTTAAGGTTATATAATTCCCATGAATTGTCAACCAGCATGCACGTGTTGTAACTAAAGGAAGGGATCACTCTAACTTTTATACCTACCAAATATGAGGCTCTTACAGACTTCACTCAAGACGACCTTTCTTTTCTTAGACACATATGGTCACTCTAGAACTTCTCGATGGGCCATGCTGAACCCTCACAAGGAGTTGCCTTTATAGACAGAGGATCCACTCTTTTAGACTCAGCCAGCTAGAGGACCCCTTAACTCTGCTCCCAAGCTGGTAGCTTTTAGCACTGACATAATGACCCTCAAGTGAGCAGCTAATCTCAGGAAAGCCTTTGAGTCCAGCAGTGTATCTACACACATCTCTTTCCTCCTTTTCCCCCAGGGGATTCATACCAAAGGTATTCAAGAGACTAGAGGTTTTCCTATCTCTTCATCCACTTTGTTCAGTCTTCACAAGTGTGTCCCTATGTCCAAGGTTTAGGTCTTTTGGAATTGTCTGCTACTGAAAATATGAGGAAGGGTTTGGAGTCATAATGGGACCTGGAAACCAGTTTGCCGATGCCAAGAGGGAATCTACGTCCTCAACTATATGCCTCCTTCTAGACTGTGTCATCAGGTACCAGTGCCCTTCATTTTCACTCAGAGCCACTTGCAGAGCCAACCACTGATCTTCAGGGTGTGGAGTCATTTGAGGACCCTGTCTCATTTGTACTTCCCAAAGAGATCACTGTCAGAAATGCCAGCTTGCCTACTTAAATCCTAAAGAATTCTAAGTAAAGCCATTTTCTACAACTGCCAGACATAAGGGGTCATTTTTACAGCTCACTTTTATAGACAAAAGAACTAGTTGCCTTATCTATCCTCATCATAACGAGACAAGATTCCCTTCTCCTTCATGCTCCAATAAGGTCAGGTATATTTTCCCTCAAACCCAAGATGACTTTCCTCTTACATTTCCTTTCAAAAAAGGAGAGAGAGAGAGAGAGAGAGAGAGAGAGAGAGAGAGAGAGAGAGAGAGAGAGAGAATGTACATCATGACCCTATTATATAAGATAATAAAACCTATCAAGTTTGAAGCAAACATGGTGTTACGTGAAATTTTTTTTTTCCTGAGGAGATACGAACACACATCTAATCACCCCAGATGTGGAAAAGAAGATGCTTGAGATTAAAGAACAGAGATGGAAAGTACTTTGAAAAGCTCACTCTGAGGGCAAGGCTGCTCTGCTGTGTGTTGCATTACATGTCTAATTCTCTTACCTGTGGCTTTTTAACTGCTCGTTGAATTGTGCTCGTTTTCACAGTAAATGCTGTTTAATACCAGTACAAACAAGGTCTCTAATGCATCCGCATGTAGCACTGTGCTATTGATGAATAGAACTACAGGTTCTTCAGTTGTAATTAACCACAGTCAAGAGCATGTGTTTGTGACTAGAACATTCACATGGAAAGGAATTTCTGTAGTGTGCAGTCAACACTTAACCTGCCCATATATGCCTTCACAACCTAGACGGATATCGTTAAAATTAAAGATAATGGAAAACATCGTATCTACAGTATACCTGTTAGCAGTTTTCATGACACCTGACCACATGCATACTTTTATTGAAATTTCAAGGAATTAAATCGTTTATGATGTCTCTCCATTTTTCAGAAGAGAAAACTGAGGTTTGAAAGATAAGTAACTTCTCTCACAGTTACTCTGCTACTAACCAACAGCATGGACTCTAACTCTGTCCTTGGAAATTCAGCTTCAGAAATTATTATCAAGTTTTCACACAGAGTGGCTCCATCAACCAGAAGTCGTTGGGACATCTGGGAGATCATCAGAAACAGCATCTCATGGCTGCCCCCACAAATGCTGAGCCAAAACCTTCCTGCTTTGATAACTCAGTTAAGTTTGAGAAGCAATAAACCAAACCAGTGGTTACCTGCTGTGTTTTTAAATAAAGTTTTATTGGAACACAACCTTGTCAATGTAATCTCTGCATTGTCTATGAATGGTTTTGCATCAAGGAAGCAAGTTACTAGATGCAATTCAGATAGAATGACCCACATATCAAAAAAATATTTAGGATTTAGATCTTCACACAACAGCCGCTGATATGTTCTACAGGAGTATTTCTCGGTTTTAAGGGTCAATTTTTTCATTGTTTCTAGTTTCTGATCAAACATAGACTACTACTTTTAGTTAAATATAATTGAATTATTAGCAAATAAAGAGGCATAAAATATAAATCTTGAGTTAAGAAATGTTTGATTCAACAAATATTAGACTACCTTATCCAAGGGCTAAACTGGGGGCTGGAAAGATGGTTAAAGGTGCTTTCTTGCATAGTCTATTGGCTCAGGTTTAATTCCAAGCCATCCACATAAACCAGACACAAAAAGTAATTCAAGCTTCTGGTGTTCATTTGCAGAGGCAAGAGGCCCTGGTGCAACCATAAACACACCCGCGCGCAAGCACACACACACACACACACACACACACACACACACACACACACACAATTAAAGTGGCTAGACTGTTACTAATTATTCTCAATTTGCATCCCTATCATGGACCAAACAATGTTTTGCAGATGAGCGCTGGCCCGTGGAAGCAATTCAGGAGCTGTAGGTCAAGAAGCACAACCTGCATCTTGTATTTTTCCTAGCTGCTCTCTCAGCCTGGCTTTGCACAGCTTCTTCACTGATTTGATAAACTTGGGAGTTACACATGTTTCAGAAGGGTAGGAGTCACCACTCCTTGGAAAGATGTTTCTTTTTAGGAAGTTCAGCAGATGATTTAGTTACCACTTTCTCAGCCACCTGCCTTGTTATTTCAGAAAGATCTGCGGCCACCTCTGCTCCTTTGCTTTCAGCCATGCTCACAACTTACTCTTGAACTCTGTTTTAAATATCAGATGTTCTCAGTGCTGAAGATACAGAACACTCCCTCCCTAAATTGCTCTGCATCTGGGGAGAACTCACAAAATTCCGTCTTCTAACTGACATGCAGAATAAATATTAGACTCAAGAAAAGAGCGAGAGAGAACAACTTCCCCAACTCCTTTAGAAAAATTACCTGCAGTCTGGGGAATGAAAAACCTCCAACTCCCCTTTATTAGCTGGCCTCACGTTGCTAGGCAACAAGATCTCAATAGCTCTTAGCCTGGATCCACAGCCAGGCATTTCAGAGGCATCCTGGTCTCAGAAGGCACCCAAGAGTCCTCAACTCTTGATTCCTGTCTTGTCAGCCTTCTGTTCAGTTGCTGTGCGGAGATTCTATCAGTGGTTCCCTAAAGATCCTCACCCTACACCCCAGCTGTCTCCTTAGGAATCGAATATGAAGAAAGAAACAAAAAATTAGAGTTGACGTCACTCCTGTGTTGACAGACCAAAGAAATCCCTGCACTTCGAGCTGACCCGATACTTCCACCCGAGCTGCAGGAATGGTAAAGCGCACATGAAACAGACTGAACATATATAAACACAGGGACAGAAGTACAGAGCATCACACAGGCACCCCTGCCAGCACACAACTGTTCCACTTTTTATAGAGCCTTCATTTTAGTGCATACGCTTCTGAACACCAGAAAGTGGGCATGTTTGCATAATCTGTGCAGAGCACACCACCAAGTAAGCACCTACATAGAAGCTAAGTCATAAGAAGCATCACTTTCGAGGAGATAAAAGAGCACGAGATCAACTGACAAGTGAAATTGATAAATGATAGCCAGTGATTTCAGCATCTTCTCCCATTGGTCGCCATATGTCACAGTAAGAAAATGTTCCAGGTTCTTCCTCCTGTGCATCCCAAAGCACATTCCAGGAGAGAGGAAGAACTGAAGTCACACAATTCTCCTCATGTAGGTAAAGGCATGTGGAAAGAACCGTGCTCCCAATTCCAGAAAAACCCAGCACAATATTATGGGCTCAGTGCATGCCAGGCCATTTAATTTCATTTCTATAATAGTGAAGAATCTAGTTAAGTAAAGGAACCCACTTTTAAAACAAAGAAATTAAAGCTTAATTATGTGTCTTTTCCAAGCCTGAGAGCATATATATATATATATATATATATATATAGTGGGGGGTGGAATCTGTTTGCATGTATACTAGGCATGTGCTCAGCCTGGATTTTTAAAATGCAAAAGCAAGATTTATTTGAACTTCAGCCTGTTTGAGTAAATCTCTTCTTAGTTGTTGCAGCGCGTGTTGTTGATCAGCTTTCCAGAGCTGTGACAAAAAAAAAAAAATCCTGAGGAATCAACTTTCTAGAAAAAAGGTTTACTTTGGTTCACTGCTGTCTAGATTTCAGTTCATGGATGCTTCACTTGTTTGTTTTTAGGCTGGTGGTGAGAAAATACATCATGTGGGAAGTGTTCCATGGTAGAAAGCTATTCACCCTATGGGGCATAAAAGAGGAAGAGAGAGAGAGAGAGAGAGAGAGAGAGAGAGAGAGAGAGAGAGAGAGAGAGAGAGAGAGAGAGAGAGAGAGATTCAGAGGGACAGAGTACAAGAGAAAACAAAATGTACCCTCCAAGGGCACACCCCCAGTGGAGGTATGAATGTGAAATGCCTCCCATATCCTCATATGTTATGGTTAAGCCTATTATGCAATTGTCAACTGGTAGAGCCTTGCTGAAAGAGGTGGGTCACTGGGGGCAGACTGTGTGGTTTATTAGCCCAGCTTGCCAGTGCTCCCTAGCTTACTTACTCTTGCTGCCATTTCTGAGCTGCTATGGCAAGATGTGATGCCAATCTCTGCTGCAGCATGCTTTCTTCACAATGATGAAACTTCCTTCCAGACGATGAGCTGAAATCCTTTCCTTCCACTGGCTGCTTTTGGTTGGATATTTTGTCTTTGCGACAAGAAGGCAACTGCTATAACCTTGTAGCCACCTATTTCTCCAACTAGGAGCACTTCCTACAACTCTTATCACACCCAGTAGCCCATAAATTTATAAATACATAAATAGTCTTATCCACTGGTGAATAGGGTTCTCATGGAATAGTGACCTCCCCAAAATCTGCAAACACCTCTGCACTGGGAACCAAGCCTTTGACCCATGAGTTTCAGAGGGATAGTTCATATGTAATCTATATAACCTCTGTCAGTACCCACTTCACAGTGAATTCCAGGCTCTGGTTACTGGAGGGTCTGAAAAGGAAACAATAAACGCTTCTGAAACATCATCATTTATGAGCAGGATAAAGAGAAAGACGCAGTGGCCCAAGGCTCTTCCTGTGGGATTCCCATAGCAAGTGTAAAGATGGAGTGAGTATGGGAGGAGAGAAAAGAGAAGAGGAGAGCAAATCTATCAACAGAAATGAAACTTCCTTTGAAGCTTTTTTGCCAGGCTTCTCAGGGTCTCTTCAGACACTTAAAGTGTTCAGAGTTTTGCAAGGCTAGCTTCTGAAAAATAGATTTGGTGCATGATTATTTTAGGTAATATCGAACTTGTACACTGTTAGAATGGAAATGACCATGAGAGACCACTCTGAAAGGAAAGGTTTTAATAGGAGGAAAAGCGAGCTGCCGGGCTATTTTCACCAAAGGTGGCGAAAAAGCGCAAGACAGGTTTAGATCAGGCTTTTAAGGGGAAAACGTTCAGGATGGGGTCTGGTTGGTCACATGAGGTTGGGTGGAGGGCTCAGGGGGTCACATGCTCTCAGGATCAGAAGGGATCAGAAGGACAGTCTCTCGGGCCAGGTGTGGCTCTTGTTTAGAGAGGAAGTCTTTATCAGTCTTTATCTTTGACTCTTGTTGATACTGAGGCTGGTTTGGGAAGAGGATCAGGATGTAGCCTGAATTCCGACCTTACATACACCAAAGGGTAACTATCTCAAGCTAAATTATTCAGTGAAGATCTAGATTCATCTACTGCTGCTGACTGCTAAGGGAAGAATGCAAACGTGTTTCATCGTGCTCTATTAGGATGAATGAGAAGGTACCAACAGCCATTGTGGAGCCTCTTCTAAAGTCCCTAACCTTTAACTATTGGATTCATCAAGCAAAAGACTCTGAAGTACCAGTTATGTGCACGAATCTCTCTTCTCCAATCTCCCTCTCCTTCTCTTTCTCCCCCTCTCTTTTTTCTCACCTCTCTCACTTGTTTATTATTTTTTCATTTCCTTTGAATTAAAAGAAAAATAAAAGAATTCAAAAATGTATTGGCTCATAAACTTATCACATCCCTTACATGTTACTTTTCCTTTTTTAACATAAAATCATTCACAATAGGAATACATTTTAATTGTAAAAAAAAATACTTATGAATTTGCTAACTGGTGTCATGTTTGGATAGTTCTAAATGAAAACATCCATAATGTGTTTTAATTAGATAGCATTAATTTTAATATCTTACCTAAAGTTGCACTGAGCCCAGATGCAATAAAACCATGAACAAATGCTACCTTTGAACCCTCGGTGTTATTCTACTAAGCTAGATTTGCAGTACTGTTGCTGTTCTGTTTTCAGTGTAATATATTATTTATGGTTTGAATTATTTAAGCTTCCAAGAACAAAAAGTGGGTGAGACATATAGTAACAATGTGTGCATGTCAAAAGAGAATGAATAAAAAAAAATAAATTCTCACTTCCTGATTTAGTTTGAACTTTTCCCAGGACAGGATGCTCCCTAATTCATTTGTGAGTGAGTCAAGGAAGGTAGCGAGAAAATAGGGGAGCAATACAGAAAAAAAAAAGCAGAGACACCACAGGGTACTCATGAGAATACCCTGAGAAACCAAAGCCCACATCTCCAGTTTTCCTACCGTGATGTGGAATTGGAAATAGGTGACCAACCACTGCACAGCATTCCTATTTAAACAGTGAAGCTTTGTTCCCAGCTGTTCTCTCTTAGGGGAACTGAACACGCTTCTGCATCTACAGTCGCCTGAAAGACCAGAGCTTCCTGAGGGGAAGGACAACAGCATATGAGCAGATCACTGCTAAAGGCTGAGTTCTTCTAGAAGCTGACTCTGGTGTAAAGTACGATGTGGATGGGAAGAAGGGGCATCACTGACTGGAAGGAAAAGTCGAGCTCCTAAGACCCAGGAGTGATAGGAATTAGGAGTAAGGTAGTCCCGTTTTGTGGGCTGCTCGTTACAGACCCTAAGAGAAGACAAAGATAATCTGTCCTGACAATGCTGATGAACAGACATTTTAAGAAAACAGAGTCTAAGAAATGAAATCCAAAAAGCCCTGATATGTGTTGACCTATGAAAAGGTCAAAAACCCTGACTCATGCTGATTCACCAATAAGACAGGTGGTCTGCATACACAAAGTAACCAATCTCTTTATCTAACTCATCAGTTTATCAGGAGATCCATATAGATTCAAAAACAACTGATCCAATCCAGCCTGATTTGAGACTTAATTATATCCCTTGAGCCCTTGTTTAACTTGCCCTTCTGCTGTGTCTGCACTCATCATTCTTTTCAGGTCCCAAGACAAGGAACTCAAGGGCCACTGGCTTGGGGACAATTAGTGGCCATTAAGTGTTCACCTCTTTTATCCCTAAACTAAGCCTGTCCAGCACCAAGAATGTCTTCATTGTCCTCAAAACCCATGGCAGTAGTATTTCATTTAGACACAGACTGAGAAAAATGCCCATTCAGAAAAGAGAAAAATCCGTCATAGAACAACCTTACAGGAATTTGACCAGAGAATTGTCTAGCCTTTCAGTAACAATAAATTAGAATTTACATGTACCTTGCCACCTTACCAACTGTGGTAAAATGAAAAGAATTAACATACTCAAGAAAACAAAAATATCATTTATAACATTTTTCTTAGTTACCAGTGATTAACTTAAGCAAAAATTATGAAATTCAATCTGTGTTTGAGAAACATTAAATTAATAGTTAACACTTTGACATCCCCCATCAGTGCTTTCTCTGACTGACTAACCATAAGTTAGCACATATATGAACACTCACATAGATTTGTGCACCCACAGGGTGAAGTGAAAATATGCCCAGGACTCATTCATCAGACATGTTTGTGTTTCCGATACTGTACTTCTACCCACTACCTCCAAATAGTCAATAAACCAAACAAGTAATGTCTTAAGTATATATTCCAAACTATTCTCATTCAGTATTTTAGGAACTGCAATCATATGTTGAGATAATGGGATATTTAAAAAAAACTGTAATTTATACAGACAAGAAAATCAATATAGAATATTTTACCTTGATCAGTTCCTTGTCATTCATTGTTAACTTCAGCATACATGACGCATTTCAAAATTTTACTTTGATTGTCTTACTTGAATCTTTACAATAATATGACAAAAATAATGAACCAAATAGCCAACAAGTTAAATTAATAAAACATAAACAAGCAAGAAAATGAACATACTTTTAATGTCTTTATTAAACTTTTTCTACTCTTGTTTAGAGTCCTCCTGCCAAAAAAATTGATGAATGAGAATGCTTGCAAATAGTCTTGTGTAAATTTAGAGACTTATTTAGATCCAATAATATGTCAGTAAGCAATATAGTAAAGTCTGAAACTAATGTTTTATTTCATCAAAACCTCTCCTCTGAAATTTTGTTATTAATCCATTTTCTTTCTCCTGTGTTTTCTCTATAAAGTATAACTAAGTGGAAGCTCCAATTCAAATTCAAATTCTGAATAAATGCTAAGCGATGGTATTCTTCTTGTCTCATTGTTAAAAAAAAAAAAACCTTCCACATGATTTCTGAAAGTCTTCACAAGCATTATCTTTTGATTCACCCAATAATCCTTTATGGAAAGTGAGAAAATAATCATTATTTTAATTATTTTTTAAAAAGATGGCTGGGCCTGGGGAAATGGCTAAGCAGTTAAAGGCAATTGCTTTCAAAGTCTGCTGGCCTGAGCTTAATTCCCCAGCACTCATGTAAAGCCAGACGCAAAGTGGCACATGCATATCCAGTATGCCCACAGCAATTGGAGGCGAGAATCAAGAGCTCATGGCACACCTAGTCTGGGGTTCATGTGCAATCTGGCAGTTTGCATTGCTAAGCACTATTGTCTCAAAGATGGTAGAAAACTCAATGTTGTCCTCCAACCTCCACACATGTGCCATGGTCACACACATGCGCACACGGGCACACACATACATAATTTAACAATAATTAACACATATAGATTGTTGGTTTAAAACACGTGTTCATAGTTACACAGACAGCAGATGGGGAAGATAGGATTGGGGGACAAAATTCCCTGGCTTGAAATTGCCTAGCAGATATATCCCTGGGCATGTCTATGAGGCAGTTTTGGGATGAAATGAGGGGGGAAGACTCATTCTAACTGTGTGTGGCACCGTTCCTTGGGTTGGGTCCCAGACTAAGTGAAAAGGAGAAAGCATGCCAGAAATGAGGACTCACCCCTCTCTGCTCCTGGCTGCAGACTGAAGGTGAGCAGCTGCTTCATGCTCCAGCCTCATACCTTCTCTGTCATGATGGACTGTGTCCCCCACAAACTGTAAGGTGAACCCATCACTTCCTCCCTTGAGATACTTCTTGTCAGTCATTTTTTCATAGCAACAACACAAATCATAAATCCAGCATTTAGAAAAGTGAAACTACTTAGAATCTATGGAACATCCATGAGTCTATTCTCAAATTTTATCATCAAGTAATAATGGGCTACATTGGAGAAAATGAGAAAGAGGTCAATGTTTTTGTTATTGTTGTTGTTGATTTAAGTCACAATGACTTCCTAACTACTAATATCAAGATCTTTTAGCAGCTCAGGCAGGCACCCTGCTAGCAACGCCACTTCTCAAATATTTCATAGTGTAGTATGTAATACTCACATTTATATATTTTAATGAATGTTCTAAATGATCATAGTTTAACCTAATTTTTCATTTGCCTCATTCTCTTTATGGCTATTCTCAAGTCAAACAAGATTTTAGAAGGAAATAAAAGGTCTTTATTATAAAATTATATACTTGGCTTTAATATAACATATTTTGTTTTAAGATAAATAATTTTTAAAAATATTTTATTTATTCATTTTTCAAGGAGAGAGAGAGAGAGAGAGAGAGAGAGAGAGAGAGAGAGAGAGAGAGAGAGAGAGAGAGAGCACCAGGGCCACCACCTTCTGGGTCTGGTTTATGTGGGTCCTGGGGAATTGAACTTGGGGCCTTAGGCACTGGAGGCAAGTGCCTTAACTGCTGAACCATCTATCCAGCCCTAATATAAATAATTTTTAACAGTTAGATGACAATGAATATTTTAAACCCTAACCTCTTCAGTCAGATGAAGGTATAATGCCATTTTCAATGGAACCTACAGGGGAAACAATGTCAGGCACAAGGCTGCGTATCAGTTGTAAAGCACCTGAGTACTCCACTCTGGGAGAATCTGTGTTTGTAGAAACTATCTTTATTCTTCCTGTAATTGGCCCCATTGCAACACTGCCTTCTCCACCTATAAAAGCCCTGTATGTTTTTGTTTTTGTTTTTGTTTTCTTTCAAAAATTTCCTGGTGTATATATTTTACATTGACCCTGTTTTTCCGCAAATTAGCTGTATTTTTAGTAATGCTTTTTTAGAAGCATATAAAAGTCTAATTTTTTTCTCAAAAATTCTAGTATAATGTCTGTTTAGTTTAGTAAACAAAGATTTACCAAATTTTCTTATCAGACACAGAGAAGAAAAACTGTGCCTAAGATAAAATGGTATGTTTTCCCCAGAATTTTAATTTCTATGTTTGGCTCATCTTCATGATGCTTTGAGTAGTATGTGATTATGCTTACATATCCACATAAAACAGAAAGTGTGGTTATATATTTCAAGAACATGGCACAGACCAGTTATCTTATAATCTGCAGTGATTTATTAAAACAAAAACAATTTTCACTATGGGGCAAAGACATTTGCATGTAACAAGTTAGCAGATCCCAACGCCTGCAATGAAGGCTCTGTGGGAAGGAAAGATTTTAAGACAACACCATTCTAAAAGTGCATGTTACTGAGAGCTGCTTACAAAAGGAGAATCTAATCTAATTCTCAATACCTACAGCAGTCAGAATACAATAAATCTTTCATGAGTATCTGTTGTGTCAAAGAAGAAAACCAAAGTTTTTTTTTATTATTTATATATATATATATATATATATATTTAATATATATTTATTGTCCATAATGTGTTACATTATTTAGTGGGCAAACCATGCGTTGTTATCCCGAATTCCCCAATTCCCCCCCTCCCCATCCCTGATCAGTTGTATATCCTCCTCTGTGGGCTGTCTGTATTAGTCCTTGTGGCAAGGTATCCTGTATATCTTAGTACTCA